>LVTN01000892.1:894-12885 GCA_001649415.1 Musa itinerans | reverse complement strand
CTACATCCACTTTTGGCTTCCTCCTCCGATGAGGTCACCGATGTCCACTAGAGGCCTTCCTTCAATAGGCGAAGGCCAACCACCCTTTTACAGCTTTTCTCCTTTTGATGGGCTTAGGAGACAACCCTTATAGATTTTCACTCCTCTTCAATGATCAACACTTAGAAAGAAAGAGGGAGAAGAACTTCTAGCATTTTACAACACTTTTAAGCTCTCAAATACTCAGAATAAAAGCAAGCTTTCAGTGCCCTTTCATACAAGAAAGGGTGGGGTTTATATAGGCCCAAATCAGTTTAAATTTGGAGCTCAAAAGTGTCATATCCTAGATTTCCGGGGTCCTAGCGGTACCACCACCATAACTGGGTGGTACTACCACCTGTCAACTGTCACTGAGCAGTACTACCACTCAGTTTGGGTGGTATTACCGCTTGACTTCGCTCGGAGACCGAGCTCAGGCGATACCATCGCCTGGTAGGGGTGGTACCACCACTGGCAGTAATAACTACCGGTGGTACCATCGCCTAACAAGGGCAGTTCAACTACCCAGAACTCCTGGGAGACTGAGTCTCCTGGGCGGTGCCACCGCTGGCCCTAGCGGTGCCACCGCCAGCCAGAAATTTTGGGTCCGAATGGGTTGTTCCATTCGGTCCAATTTGGGTCTGTTAAGGGTCCAATTGACCCTAGATTAAGTTATTGGGATTACCTCCCAATCCTAACTTAATCTTCATGCTGACTATGACAATAAAGACATTAATACTGCAAATCATGTTTCGATGCGTCAATTGCTTCTTCCGGTGAGCTTTCGGCGAACTTCCGGCGAACATCCGACGAACCCTCGACGATGCTCCGACGGACTCCTGGCAAACTCCTGGACTTGCGATGATCTTCTTAGCGAGTTCCGACAAGCTTCTTTGGCAAGCTCCTGGACTTCTCGGATTGTTCCCATAGAACCTCCAACGACCGTCCGGACTTCCGACGAACTCTCGAACCCTTAACGTGATCTTGGTCTTGACTCCGGCTCAACACCTGCTGCATGTCTTATTGCCATCGTAGTTAATCTTGCACACTTATTTCAACATATATATTAGATAAACAAATTACAATTGACTTCATCATCAAAATCCGAGATTCAACAATGGTATGCTTGGTCGAGTCCCTCGAGGGTATATCATCGAATCAAACTCATCTTGTAATGATAATGTTGACTTAACTGAACATCATGGTTGGTCGAGTCCCTTAAGACCATGGTGGTTCAGAGGACGAACAGGATGGAAATCACAAGCAATTGTGATCAGCATAAGTTGCCTACCTTTTGGGCTTAGTGTGATTGGTCGAATCACTTAAGGTTACACTAAGATGCTGATTAGATCCCGATCCCTACTAGAAGTTTGTCGGAGATTTCGTTTCACATGCTGAGGGTGTCACGTGACTCGCCAGTGAAATAGTGGGAGTAGATTAAGATAGAAGTCCATATCATGATTGTTTATTCTTTGCAAAATCTACATGTTATTTATTTCTATAGCATCTTTATTTTCAGAAAATGTCGCTTTCAAATCCCTTACGTGGCATACTTGATGTTAACCGCCTCACTGGTCTGAATTATATGGATTGACTCCACAACTTGAGAATTGTTCTCACAGCGGAGAAAATTTTGTACGTCCTTGATACAGTGATGCCTACGCCCGAGGAAGGGGTAAGCGAGGAAGAGATCGCTCACTACATGTAGTACATAGATGACTCTACTCTTACTCAGTGTTACATGTTGGGCTCTATGACTCTTGAGTTACAGAGACAATATGAAAAGATGGATGCCATATCCATTCTCCTACATGTCCGTAAACTGTTTGAGGAACAGGGAAGGACTTAGCGATATAAGATATCTAAGAGCCTCTTCCGCACTAGAATGATTGAGGGGACACTAGTTCAGAACCATGTCCTAAAAATGATTGAGTGGATAGAAAAACTCACAGGTCTAGGAATGGTCCTAAAGGATAACCTATGTGTGGATCTTGTGCTCAGTCCCTACCAGATTCCTTTTTACAATTCATAATAAATTTTAATATGAACAAGCTTGAGGTAACTCTCCTTGAGCTTCTCAATATGTTGAGGGAGGTAGAGAGCACTATTAAGAAAGTGAAGCCAGTTCTCTATACTGGTGATTCCAGAAAGAAAAGGAAAGAAAAAAAGTCCCTTAAGAAGGGCAAGGGCAATGGCAGACCGGGTAAAGCAAATGTTGCAAAAAAGGACTCGGCAAACGACAAAGGCCAATGCTTCCACTACGACAAAGATGGGCACTGGAAGAGGAACTACAAAGAGTACCTTGCAGAGGGGGTGAAACAGAAGTTTGGAGAAGCTTTAGGTACATTCATGATCAGTCTCTATTTGTTAGACTCTTATGATAACACATGGGTATTGGATACCGATAGTGCTTATTATATTTATAATTCGTTGCAGGCTCTAGCAAGACCTAGGAGATTGGTGAGAGGCGAGATGAACCTCAAGATGGGCAATGGAGCAAGAGTTGCTATAGTAGCTATTGGCAAGGTCACCCTACATCTGCTTGGTGGAGCTATTATTGCATTAGATGCATGCTATTTTATTCCTTCTATTATCAAAATCATTATTTCCATTTCATGTTTGACAGTTGATGTATATAAATTAGTTTTTGAGAACAATGGTTGTTTAATATTATTAGATGATGAGATCATCACAAGAGGAACATTGCATAATGGTTTGTTTATGCGAGACACTGCTCTACATATCACGAATGTAATTGTGTCCAAGAGGAAACGATATGAGGTGAACAATGCATACTTGTGGCATTGTAGGCTAAGTCACATCCATGAGGGAATGATAAGTTACTAAAGGATGGATATCTAGATCTATTCGACTATGAGTCATATGCAATTTGCGAGCGTTGCCTTCATGGAAAACTGACAAACTCTCTATTTAGTGGAACTAGAGAGAGAGCCACTAAGCTGTTGGAAGTCATACTTCATTACCATTGGTGGTTACTCCTACTTCATTACTTTTATTGATAATTTATCAAGGTGTGGGCATGTGTACTAATAAAGTACAAGTCCGAGGCCTTTGAGAAATTTAAAGAGTATAAGAATGAAGTGGAGAACCAGACTGGAAAGAGTATCAAGACTCTTCAATCAGATCAAGGAGGTGAGTACTTGAGTATAGAGTTCACCCAGTTCCTCAAGGACCATGAGATTCTATCCGAATGGACACCTCCTTATACACCTCAGCTCAATGGTGTATCTGAAAGGAGGAATCATACACTGTTAGACATGGTGCGGTCCATAATGAGTTTCGCTGACCTACTCATCTCGTTCTGGGGATACGCCTTAGAGATTGCAGCTTACCTTTTGAATAGAGTCCCAACTAAATCGGTAGTGTTTAGACCATATGAGATATGGAAAGGGAAATTGCCCGATCTTAAGGTTGTTAAGATTTGGGGCTGCCCTGCTCATGTTAAAAAACACAACCCCGATAAGTTGGAATCGAGGACAGAGTAGTGCAAGTTCATGGGATACCTCAAGGAAACTTGTAGGTATTATTTCTATTATCCCGAGGACAAAAAGGTCTTTGTAGCCAAGAGAGTGGTGTTCCTTGAGAAGGAACACATTTTTGGCGGAGATAGTGGGAGCATGATAGAGTTGAGCGAGGTTGGAGAACTTAACTCAAGCACCACTCCACAGCCCGAGTCTATTCAGGTACCTAGCACATATGTTTCAACTTTATGTAGGTCCAATAGAGTATCCCATCCTCCTGAAATATATGTGGTATATATTAGAGGTGAGGATGTTGAAGATATTGATCCTTAAGCCTTCGAGGAGGCTATTACGAGTATAAACTCCGGGAAGTGGCAAGAAGCCATGAATTCTAAGATGGATTCCATGTACTCAACAAGGTTTAGAACCTAGTTGATGCACCCGAGGGTATTGTACCCATCGGTTGCAAGTGGATCTTCAAGAAGAAGATCAGAGTAGATAGAAAGGTAGAGACCTATAAAGCAAGGCTAGTGGCTAAGGAGTATCGTCAAAGGTAAGATGTTGACTATGACGAAACCTTCTTAACCATAGCCATATTGAAATCCATCGGAATTCTATTGGCTATTGCAGCACACTATGATTATGAGATCCGACAGATGGTTGTGAAAACTGCATTCCTCAATAGAAATCTCGAGGAGGTGTATATGATACAGCTTGAGGAATTTGTGTCCAAGGACTACTCAGATAAGGTATGCAGGTTGCTTAGGTCCATTTATGGACTAAAGTAAGCTTCCCAAAGTTGAAACATAAGATTTGATGAGACAATCAAATCTTATGACTTCGTTAAGAACAAAGATGAGTATTGTGTGTACAGGGAGGTAAGTGGGAGTGCTATCACCTTCTTGGTGTTATATATGGATGACATCCTGATAATTAGAAATGATATAGGAATGTTATCCACAGTAAAATCTTGGTTATCTAAACGCTTCTCCATGAAGGACTTAGGGGAAGCAACTTATATATTGGGGATTCGAATCTATAGAGATAGATATATAAACATCATTGTCAAAAGGTTTGGCATAGAAAATTCCAAGAGAGGTCTCATATTGATGAGACATGGGATATCACTTTCTAGGAGTATATCCCTAAAGACTTTTGAAGAAAGGGCGAACATGGATAGGATACCCTATGCCTCAGCGATAGGGTCTATTATGTATGTTATGCTATGTACCAGGCCTGATATAACACATGCTCTGAGTGTCATGAGTAGGTATCAAGTGGATCTAGGCTTGGAGCATTGGAAAGCAGTAATTTTTATCCTTAAGTACTTGAGAAGGACTAAGGATCTTTTACTAGTATATGGAGGTAGTAGCCTTAGGGATAAAGGCTACATAGACTCGAGTTTCCAGACCGACATTGATGATAGCAAGTTGAATTCGGGGTATGTGTACACCCTAAATGGAATAGTATGCTGGAAGAGTTCCAAGCAAGATACTACTATTGACTCGACAATAGAGGCGAAGTACATTGCTATAGCAGAGGCAGCAAAGGAGGGAGTCTGGATGAAGAAGTTCATCGTAAATCTAGAAGTCGTAATAGGCAGCAAGGAGCTGATTCCCTTATATTGCGACAACTACGAGGCAATTGCTCAAATAAGGCAACCCGGGTCTCATCAGAAGTGTTTTGAGGAGGTTCCAACTTATTAGAGAGATCATGACCCAAGGAGGTATAGTAGTAGAAAGAGTACCATCCGTAGATAACATCGTAGATCCACTAACAAAGCCGTTGTCTTAGATTATCTTTGACTCTCACAGGAGGTTGATGGGGATCAAACACATAGGTGATTGACTTTAGGTCAAGTGGGAGATTGCTAGTCATAGGTGCCCTACAAGCCAATCACATGAGTGATGGCATGTGTGATTTGACACGTAGTCTTTTTGCTTGTTATTATTATTTGATATTTTATCACTTTATATTGTTTGTTGCTTGAATATATTGTGATGTCCATAGATCTATGCAATGGGAATCAGATTGTGATGAGATCATGATAATGAGACCGATTCGCCTTTAAACATAAATCCTAAATAATCTCGGTCATATGTTACTCAAGAGGGACATCGAGATGATCGGACAGACTGGTGTGCTGTATACCCGTCCATATGATGGATGCAGCTGGTCTCATAGCTGCTCATGTGGGGACACTAGGGATATAATACAGGTGCTTATTGGAGAATGAGTTCACTGATTGATCCGCTTATGGAATGCTGGATGGTTGATAATGCCTTATTATCAGACACTGATTCCGTAGTCCTAGTGGTGTATATGGTCCTTAGACTTGAGACACCAAGGATGTCCTGTATGAGTATTCTACTCTTTGATACCGGACTTATAGGTTTGGAGGTTCCTGATCTAGCACAACCAGTCATTGAGAGTGGTAGCCAACCTTACATGGACTATTGAGTGTCGATAGAGGATCATCTACTGTTGGTGTCATGAGAGAAATATCCCATGTGTTCTTGCTCAAACAAATCCCTAGCCAGGGTTATTCGGATTGAAAGAGAAAGAGTTCTTCAGAAGAATTCGACTAGAGCGAGACTCGAATAGAAACCATATGGGTTTGATGGCATCATGCCTAGTATACGATCTTTGGGATATTAGATGGATAAGGGACTATAAGTATAAGATAAATGAGGATAGATAGGTCCAATAGATTGGATTTCTCTGTATCGTCTGGGGACTACGGTGTAGTGGCATAATATGTCCGTAGTCGATGAGTCGTGTGAATTATTATGGAGATAATAATTCACTGAACTAGAAGGAGTTCTGACAAGTATGACTCACGGCTAGCCCGATATTGGGCCTAAAGGGTCATAGGCATTGCGATGAGTAGAGATTCGGATATGAGATATCCGTCAGAGCCCCTATCTTATTACATATCCAATAAGCCCCTAAATTATTGGATCCTATGGATGAGATCCAATAAGAGCCCATGAGAGATTATTGGATAGAGATCTACTAATCTAAGAGGCTTGGGTAGTTGGATGGAGATCCAATACCCAATAGGGCAAGATCCATTAGGGTTAAGTTGATAGGGGACCTCTATAAATAGGAGAGATTCAATGGTTCATAAGCTTGAGCTTTTTGGTTGCCTCTCCTATTCTCCTCCCCCTTCTCATCCTCAAAGTAGGCATGGAGTTTTGAGGAGAGTCGTTGCAGCCCTACTGTGTGGATCACCATTAGAGAGGAGGGCGGTTAACCTCCTTCACCCTCTCCTAGAGATATGCAGGAATTTAAGGATATACAATCTCCTTAGGTAACACAATCTATCTTATACGTAGTTTTAAGTTTCATGGATTTTTGTGCATCAATCTTCACACGACAACGAACACATCTTTGGGAAATTAGGGATTTTGTTCTTAATGTTCTTCCGCTGCGCAAGTGATGTCACCCCTAAGATTTCCCAACACTAATAACACATCTTTAATTAAAATGCTTGACTTGTTACCTATGATTCCTTTGCCAATAATTTTCCCTTTGTTTTTTATCTCCGAAGGTGACATACCCTTCGTTTTAGCTAGTGAACTTAGAGAAGTATGTTGGATCTCTGGTTATGTGCCTTGAGCATCCACTATCAAGGTACCATCTCTTGCTCTTAGCTTTTGATTGTAAACATATTTATAAGAAAGTGGATTTTCTTTTAGGTACCCATTTAACTTTGGGTCCCTCATTAATAGATATACCAATTTTAACTATTGTCGTTGAGTTATTTACAGTTCCTTTAGGAACCTAAACTAATTTATGTGGACTATACTTTTTAAAAGAACATCTATATGCATAATATCCATATTTTCCACAAAAAGTATATTTATCTCTAGGTGAGACATGTAATGTAGATCCTTTAATGAAGATAATTAGATTTTATTGAGTGTTACTCACAAAGCCAATTCCTTCCTTTTCTATAAACATGACCCTTATTAGCAAAGATCATGTTTAGAGATTTATTACCTATTTTAAATTTTTTTAATATTTCTTATAGTAAAATATTTTCTTTCCTTAAGTGAATCTATCTCTTCACACTTAGTGTAAGGAGATAACATACTATCATCATGCTCATTTTTTAATTTATCAAATTTATTAACAAGAGAAGCATGCTCCTTTTTTTAACAATTTATACTTTTTACTAACTAATTTAAAATCATCAAACAAATCATTAAAGACATTGAATAATTCATTGTAAGATAAATAATATTCGTTTGAGTTATATACCTTGTTGCCAAATGCCATTAATGTGTAATTTGCAACTTCTTCTTTATTGGTTGGCTCATCGTCTTTGGATGCACTTGAGTCATTCTAAGTAGCTCTGAGCGCTTTCTTTTTCTTGGGTAGCTTCTTCTTCACTTGGGGACATTCAATTTTTAAGTGCCCCAGCTTCTTGCATTCATAGTAAATTATTTGATCCTTTTTTAGTTCACTTTTGATCTTAGTGTCTTGTTTTGTTCCTTTTTAAGAATTTTTTAAACTTTCTTGTAAGAAGTGCCAAGTCATCATCATTATCATCGTCACTTGAGTTTTCACCCAAGTAGCCTTCCTTGGTTCTAAGTGCTATATCTTTCTTGTTCTTTGGAAGGTTGTTCTCATGTTCATCATGTGCTCATTTCATAGGTCATTAAAGACCCAATAAATTCTTTAAGTGGAAAGTTATTTAGGTCCTTTGCTTTCTTGTATTGCTGTTACTTTAGGATCCCAATATTTTGGAAGGGATTTTAATATCTTGTTAACAAATTTAAAATTAGAAAAACTTTTACCAAGTACTTTTAGACCATTAATGACATTTGCAAAATGAGTTTACATGTCTCCAATGGTCTCTCTTGGTTTCATACGAAATAACTCATAGATATGAACCAAAATATTAATTTTCAACTCTTTAACCCTACTTGTGCCTTCGTATGTGACTTTGAGTGTGTGTCAAATCTCATGTGAAGTTTCGCATATAGAAACCCGATTAAATTCATTTTTATCAAGAGTGCAAAACAAAGCGTTCATTGCTTTAGCATTCAAAGAGAAAGTTTTCTTCTCTAAATCATTCTATTCGTTTATTGGTTTGGAAGACTTTTCAAAATCGCTTTCAATAATGTTCCATAAATCGAAATCCATAGAAAGCAATAAAATTCTCAATCTAGTTTTCCAATGCGTATAGTTAGTCCCATTGAACATAGGAGGACGAGTGATAGAAAGACCCTCTTGATTGCTTGCAAAAGCCATTTCTCTTAGGTGTTAAACTAAATAAGAAAAACCTTAGCTTTGATACCAACTATTAGGATCGAAATCGGCACCATGAGAAGAAGGGGGGAGGGGGGTAAATTAGTGCTTACGTAAAAATGTCGAGTATTTAAAGAAAATATTTCGATAAAATCATATCGGAAATGTGTTTGAACTTAGAGAAAGTGTAAAGTGGAGTGAGCAGCCAAATCAGTAAGCAATATAAAGGAAAAAAGGCAAAGAAGAGAAGGCACACCAATTTTATAGTGGTTCGATCGTCCGCACCTACGTCAACTCCCGATTCCTCCTCCATTGAGGTCACCGGCTTCCATTATTGATCTTCTTTCAATAGGTAAAGATCAACTATCCTCTTATAGCTCTATTAACTTTTTCATAGGTTTAGGAGATAACCTTTACAATTCTCCCAGCCCTCCCTTAAACAAAATTTACACTTAGGGAAGAGGAGGGGAACTCTCTGGGAATCACAATAGCGTTTTCTCACTTAGATCACAAGTTTTCGGATATGAGATATCCGTCGGAGCTTATGTCTTATTGGATATCCAATAAGACCCTGAATTGTTGGATCTTATGGATGAGAACCAATAAGAGCCAACGAGAGATTATTGGATAGAGATCCACTGATTTAAAAGGCTTGGGCAATTGGATGGAGATTCAATATCCAATAAGGAAGGATCCATTAGGGTTAAGTTGACAGGGGACCTCTACAAATAGGAGGGTGTTGAATATTGAATTTTGATGATGAAACCAATCGATAAGTGTTTATGATTTAATCTGCATTTTGAGTGACGCAAGATGCTTTGATCAGGATAAGATAATTAAAGCAGGAAAAATCATGTTGTGCCGGGGGAAAACATGTCAGAAGATTGGACGTCGGGCTGGAGGAACGGTCGATGTATCGACAAAAGGCTTTGGGCCATGGATTCAGGCATTGGGCCAAGAAGAGTGGACATTGCACCAAGGATATCAGAGTTGTGGAGTCAATTGGCCGATTGGGCAATAGGCCGCAGAAGAGGACGATGTGCCGAAGAATCGGACGAAGCGTCGAGGGACCAATGATATGTTGGACAACATGATTATTGCTTAGTATTAATTGTCTAGATCGAAGTATGTTTTACATGTGTAGGATTAATTATGATAGCAAGACATAAAGCAAAATGAAGTCCCGGAGTCAAGGACGCGACATCGTTGGGAGTTCGAGAGTTCGTCGAAAGTCCGGACGTTCGTCAGAAGTTCTAGCGGAACCGCCCGTGCTCGGGGAACCCGGGATGGGAAAGTTTTAGGCTCCAAGTTTGAATCAACTTGAAGCCTATAAATACCCCTCCCATCCCTAGTTAAAACATATAAGCACAGAGAGTTTAAAAGTAAAGAAACGCTACTGCAATCTCTTTAGATTTCCCTCCTCTACTCTAAGTGTTAGAAATCTGTAAGAAAGGAGTGTGAGTGCTTGTAAGGGTTATCTCCTAAACCCGATAAAAGGAGAAGAGGGGTGTAAAAGGTGATTGGCCTTCGCCTATTGAAGAAAGGCCTCTAGTGGACGCCGGTGACCTCGTTGGAGGAGGAAGCCGAAAGTGGATGTAGGTCACGTTGACCGAACCACTCTAAATCTTGGTTTGTATTTACATTTTGCTCTTTATCTTAACTGCAAACTGCCTCCGTTGCTTTACATCAACTATACTTTCGTTTGCTCTGAAGTTAAAGATATTTCTGAAACGATTTTCGTACGAAGTCTTTTTCAACCGATGAAAGTTTTCCGCTGCACTAATTCACCCCCCTCTTAGTGCTCTTGATCATAATAGTTGGTATCAGAGCCTCGTTATTTCTCATTGGTTTAACACCCAAGAGAAATGGCTCTTTTCGGCTTTCAAGAGGGTCACTCTCTCATTCGTCTTTCCTTTTTCAATGGGATGGACTACATATATTGGAAAACTCGAATAAGAGTTTTCTTGCTTTCTTTGGATTTCAACTTATGACACATAGTCGAAAACGGATTTAAAATGTCTTCTCTTCTAATGAAAGATTAGAATGATTTGGAGAAGAAGACGTTTTCTTTAAATTCTAGAGCTATGAATGCTCTATTTTGTGCCTTAGATAAAAATGAATTTAATCATGTTTCTATGTGCGAAACTACTTTTGACATTTGGCATATTATTGAAATCACACACAAAGGCACAAGTAAGGTTAAAGATTCAAAAGTTAATATTTTGATGCATGATTTCGAGTTATTTCTGTTAGGATCGAGAGCACTAAGAGGGGGGGGGGTGAATTAGTGCAGCGGAAATCTTTCAGCGATTAAAAACGAAAGCTGCGTTCGTTCGATAAAGACTATTTTGATGCAAAAGCCGATTCTAAGAACACTTATGATTAAGTGCAGTTTACGTCCAAACACAGTTTGCGTCAAAGCGCAGTCTACGCAGTTTGCGTCTAAATGCAGTTTGCGTCTAAAAGCAGATTACGTCTAAACGCAGTTTGCGTCTAAAACGCAGTTTTACGTCTAAACGCAGTTTACATCTAAAACGCAGTTTTACGTCTAAACGCAGTTTGCGACTAAAACACAGTTTTACGTCTAAACACAGTTTACGTCTAAAACGCAGTTTTACGTCTAAACGCAGTTTGCGACTAAAACACAGTTTTACGTCTAAACACAGTTTACGTCTAAAACGCAGTTTTACGTCTAAACGCAGTTTGCGACTAAAACACAGTTTTACGTCTAAACACAGTTTACGTCTAAAACGCAGTTTTACGTCTAAACGCAGTTTGCGACTAAAACACAGTTTTACGTCTAAACACAGTTTACGTCTAAAACGCAGTTTTACGTCTAAACGCAGTTTGCGACTAAAACACAGTTTTACGTCTAAACACAGTTTACGTCTAAAACGCAGTTTTACGTCTAAACGCAGTTTGCGACTAAAACACAGTTTTACGTCTAAACACAGTTTACGTCTAAAACGCAGTTTTACGTCTAAACGCAGTTTACGTCTAAAACGCAATTTTACGTCTAAACGCAGTTTGCGTCTAAAACGCAGTTTTACGTCTAAACGCAGTTTACGTCTAAAACGCAATTTTATGTCTAAACGCAGTTTACGTCTAAAACGCAATTTTACGTCTAAACGCAGTTTACGTCTAAAACGCAATTTTACGTCTAAACGCAGTTTACGTCTAAAACGCAATTTTACGTCTAAACGCAGTTTACGTCTAAAACGCAATTTTACGT
>LVTN01000891.1:89353-112231 GCA_001649415.1 Musa itinerans | reverse complement strand
GCGGTTGCACCGCCTGGCAGAGTTCGAAGACTGAGCCCTGGGCGGTTCAACCTCCTGACATGGGCGGTTGCACCGCCCAGCCAGAGCTCGGAGACCGAGCTCAGGCGGTTCAACCTCTTGTCAGGGGCGGTTGCACCGCCCAGCCAGAGCTCGGAAACTGAGCTCGGGCGGTGCCACCGCCCACCCAGGCGGTGCCACCGCTGGCCAAAGTTCTGGGTTCGAATGGGCTGATCCATTCGGCCCAATTTGGGTCTTTCAGGGGCCCAATTTCCCCAAGATTAAGTTAATGGGATCACCTCCCATTTCTAACTTAATCATTGTGCTAATTACGACCTTTCTTAAGGCATATACTGCAGCTTGCTCCGATGCGTCAATCGCTTCTTCCGGCGATCTTCCGGCGATCTTCCGGCGAACATCCGACGAACCTTCGGTGATGCTCCTACGGACTTCCGGCAAACTCCTGGACTTGCGACGATCCACTTGGCGAGTTCAGACGAGCTTCTTTGGCAAGCTCCAGGACTTCTCGGATTTGTTCCCGCAGAACCTCTGACGACCGTCTGGACTCCGTCGAACTCTCGAACTCCTAACGTGATCATAGTCTTGACTCCGGCGCAACTGCTGCTGCATGTCTTACTTTCATCGTAGTTAATCCTGCACACTTATCTCAACATATGGATTAGATAACAAATGACAATTGACTTCATCATCAAAATCCGAGATTCAACAAAAAAAAGGAGAGATTGTTGAATCTCGTATTTTGATGATGAAACCATTTGATAGGGTTTATGATCTAATATACATTTTGAGTAACACAGGACTAGCTTCAATCATGAAGAGACAATTAAAGCAGAAAGAATCAATTTTGGATCGAAGTAGAACATGTCAAAAGATTGTACATCGAGCTGGAAGATCGATTGACGTATCGGCAAAAGGCTTCGTGCCACGAGTTCGGGCATCGGGCCTAGAAGAGCGGACATTGCGCCAAAAAGATCGAAGTTACGGAGATCAACATGTCGATTGGGCAAAAGGCTGTAAAAGAGGACGATGCGCCGAAGTATTAGATGAAGCTTCGATGAACCAATGACATACTAAAAAATATTTGATTAACGTTTTGTCATAATTGTCTATATCAAAGTAGTGTAAAGTTTTAATTAGGTTGAACTTATGGGGTTATTGGGCCTAAGTTGGGCTGAATGGAAGGCCCACTCGGCCACTTGGAGCCATGCAAGGCAATGGCACCGCCTAAGGTGAGCGATGGAACCACCTTAGGCTCAACCTCTCGGGTGGTCTAAGCGATGGTACCGCCCAGATTGGGAGGTGGTACTATCGATCATAAATGCTTGTCAAGCGGTGGTACCACTAGAGCCCGGTCTCCGAGGCTCTGTCAGGTGGTAGTACCGCCTAGTGTCAAAGTGTTAGGCAGTAGTACTGCCCAGCATTGATGGTAGTACCATCCAGTACCCTAAAAATCGAGGATGAGACACTTTTAGGCTCCAAGTTTGAATCCATTTAGAACATATAAAAACCTCACTCATCCCTGCTCAACACATACAAAAACTGAGAGCAAAAAGAAAGAAAAATGTTGTTATAATCTTGTGAGAACTTCTCTCAAGCTCTAAGTGTTGGTGAAGTTTAAGAGAGGAGGTAATGGGGGTGCAAAGATTCTCTCCTGAAAGGGTAGTTGATCTTCACCCATTGAAAGAAGATCGGTAATGGAAGCCGATAGCCTATAAAACTCGGTTTGCATTTCTATTCTTGCTATTTATCTTTACTACAAACCGCCTTACTTGCTTACTGCTTTCACTACGCTTACGAATGAACTATCAAGTTAAACTCATCTTTCCGATATCGGTTTTCATCGAACGAAAGATTTTAGAACCGACATGATTTTTACATAAGCACTAATTCACCCCCCCCTCTTAGTGTCGACTCGATCATAATATTATAAATATATGGTATGTGTAAGTATTGCTAGAGGTAAAACTATTCAAAAATAGATGATCTAAGTAGTCATTTTGGGGGTTTTCTTGCTTCACAAAATAGTACGGAATATTAGCCAATATAACGCCGTAGAGCTACTCGGATGACATATGGCCAAATGAGATTTTGGGGTATTATCTGTGTTGGTTGGTTGTCATATTAAATAATAGTATCATATGAACACTTCTGAAAACTTTTAATCATACAGAGCACTTACAATCGTTTAGATGTTATAAAATTTATATTTATAATTTGTATAGTCTATCAAGTGTTTACTAAAATATTTATAGATTCTTACATAATCATAAGAAATTTCAATCCTATGATTTACATAAAATCAATTAAATCCATAATAATACAGTGATTGTTTGATGCTGGTCGCCAAGCAGATGAGGCCTAGGTTTTTGGCCATGTGATGTTGACGTGGGATAAGGTGTCTGCTCCGTGGCTTTGATATGTGAGTCAAATAATCCAATTGGAGTCACTCTGGTGTTGTGAATATATATATATATATATATATATATTCACAAGTTGATTGTCGACCTCCAAAAGATTCTTTTCTTGCTTTGATGTGCTCTGTGAGTGGAACTCCACCACGAGTACTACTTTTGGAGTCTGCTTTCAGATGCAAAGGCATCTTTGGCTGCCAAACAGCTGGATTACAGGGATATGAAGAGACGAGAGACATGGTTTGACACCTTTAACAACAGTCTAATCTTAGCTGTCAATTGAGATTTGGCACCGAGTTATACTGGTCAGATCATCGAATTGAGATTTCAAGTATTTTATATATCCATTCAATATAAGTGAATTTTATATTAATTTCTCTCAATTTAAGGTTAGCACGTGCATCCCTAAAAAACACAAAATCTTGGACGCAATCTTTGCTCAGTTGACAATGATTTGATTGTTAATTTATACTCGACCTTGTTACTCTTTGAAAACTTGTTATGATTGAAAGACTATTAAGAGTGTTTTGTTATATATCTTTATCTTAAACTTTTCTGATTAATATCAACAGGAGTACGTGTGGAGGATCTCGAGACATAAATGCTACACTCGATTTGTGAGAAAAGAAACATACAACAGAGGAAAAAATTAATTAATTAAAAGAATATACTTTCCTCAAAGTCTCTCCTCGGTGTGAGGTGGAGTAGCACAATCCAAAGGTTTCTGAGGCTTTTGTCTCAGCTGATCAGCCTTCACCAGGAGCAATGAAGCAAACTTTGATCTGTTGAGAAGCTCTAATGACTGTGTGGTGGTATGAAGACTACACGAGTCTTGTGGGCAATGTAGGTCTCATCATTTCTTTGTCCTCGATGAGAGACTTACTAGATGTTATCAGGCTTGATTTTGTAAGCATTTTGAAAGAATAAAAAGATTACATTAGAACAAATTTAAGAATATAAGTACGGAAGAGGAGGACAAATAACTTCAGCTCCATGCACCTGCCGAGACATAGATTAAACAGATGCAGAGCAGATACTGCTTAAATGCTGCAGAAAAAATTATCATGATCAAGTAACTCGGAGAGCAGTTTGATACAGACTGCACAAATCCTCACTAGTGGCAATTATGATCACACCTGTATGCATTTACAGACACAATATAAGTTTCTGCATGAGTGCAAGTTCACCTTTACTAACACAGCCTTTCAAGTAGATGAATTGTCTTGGTTAAGATACTTTAGTCACATAATTATTATTTCAAACATTATATCAGAAAATGAATCATGATATCTGCTAGATTGGTTTCCATTTTGCAGGTTCATGACATTCTCAGATATATGTGAGACATAAGTTCACAATTTTGAGCAATCCACAGGAATCTCATTATTGTCAGGGAAATGAAGAACTCGGTACGCCAGACACCTCATGCCAGTCCAATGAGAACACAAAAAATGCAGACAATTGATCTAATCTATCACACAAGGATTGGCACAAGGATAGTTACAGACTACACTTGCCAAATTTGGCAGAAGGATTCCTCTGGTCCAACAGTAAGCGCTAAACAGATTCCTACAGACATAAGCACAGTCTACCGCAAGTCCTGTCATGCTTTCTTGCACTTGCAGTTCTCTTGTTCTTGCTTTAGGACCTGAATGAGAAAATTAATGCTAGAATAAGATTACAAGCATCAAATCCATGGAAACAGGAAGCTTATCCCTAAGATGAAAAGAATGAATATGGATGGTAGAATTAATATGTTGACTGTGTTGGATGAGTCTTGCGTAAAGGTGCTCAAAAAGCTCTCCTTCCTCTAGGTATTCAATGTATTTAAGTGTCTAGCTTTTCCTTAGTTTTGCAGGGATTAAAATGTTTTCCTCAAAGGCTTCTTTTTTGAAAGCCAGCTATAATGTACACAAGAAACCATGCATATGATGAATCGGCTCAGCAAGGCAGGTCACATCATTGCGAACCTTGGAATTGTTTTATATATGGCTGCACTGTCGATTTTTTACTCATTATTCTAGGACATAAATACAAACTTAATATACAGATATTAACATGTTATCTTTCTTCTTGTTCTAACTTTGAGACTTCGATATACATTTTCATCTTATTCACATGCCTGTGTGCATGTAAAACATCAATCAATCGAGTTGATGCATTAACATTAGCAGCATTAAATGGACAAATGGTGCTCCAATGACAGTGCCAAAAGAATAATCTTCTACCATTCTTTTCTAGCACATCACCAATCAGAAGAATCATAGTGAATAGCTGCATTCTAACAACCATTGTTCTGCAGCATAGTAAGAGATGAATTTTCTGATTTAAATTAAATTTCGATCCCCAAGTAAGCACAGTTCACCATAATCTGACCAGCGCAAGAATATTTGGAAGAACAAGATGCTATTCAATGAAACAACATAACTAGCCAGATTGTCATAATATATATCGGTCTCTATTTTGACATGGTATAACAAAACACTATTAAGTTTCACTCTTAATTTGACTTATGCATAATGTATTCTGTTCAAGTAAATAGCCTAGTTCTACTTATATAAAAGATTTTAAAAATACATTGTTAATTATGGAACGAGGGAGAAAATTTATGCTACTGCTTGCTCAATGAAAATAGTAGAAGCATACGTTGTTCGTCCATGTGAACTGAATTGACCATATCAAGTCACTTGTAACAGGCTTTCCCTCTGTAGAAGCTAGTCTCTTTCACATACTTTCGGCAACTAATTATTATTATTATCACACAGTATAATATTCAACTGAAAGAAGATCTAATTTTAATAAATTTCAGGCATGAATATCATTGATTACCAAGTTGAGTTTCAACAGGCAGGACATGATTTAATACTCACCTGAAGTTGGCTCTGCAACTCTTCGATGTGCTTGATAGCCAAGTCCAACATGTCTGCAGTGCTTGTTTGCTGAGACATTTTGACCAGGAAAATATAAAATTATTCTGTGCTTGAAATTGGTAAAGCAGTAAAAATGCTTAAGAAGAGTATGTCTTGAAGTCATTTGACCATGTGTTTCTTGAATTGTGTATGGATACCATACCATACATGTACTTTGATATTTCCATTTTGACATACACGGCAAAGGCAAAAAAGAGGAATGATAAATTAGGTTCATGTAAGATCATAAAGAGGAATAACCATAAAGGATTTTATATTACAACAAAGAGTTAAAAAGACTATATTCGCAGTAAATACAAACTCTTTGGTTGTTACCTTGTCCATGTTTGGCACGAGATCTTGTAGGCTTTTCAATTTCTCACTAATTCTTGTTCTCCTTTCCTGGGAAAGAGGGAGAAAAATCAAACTTGAAACTAATATGATATCTAATAAGCACAGAAACAACCTCTCCACCAGCAAGGGTAAGGCTGCACACAGTAACCCTCTTAAAGACCCCAACCAGCGGGGGTTCTGTGCACTTGCTACAGTTTTTTAAATGAAAACTAATAAGCTGGAATAAGATTAGCATGCAAAGTATAGCATCTATCTGAATATGTATATAAATATATACATATACAAATACATATTGTGCAACATTTAGACTGGGATCTACTAACCCTTTCAGCAATACTCCTGGGATGTGTGGCGAATCCACGCTTAGCTCGGACTTTGAATGGAACCTGGTCATGCTGGAACTGTAGATACTTATCCATTGTATCCATCTCAAGAGTTGTACTTGGTAAGCTACACTGAAACCATGAAGATACAAAGTAGGTTAATGCTTGCAACCAATGACATCAAGGTAATGGCAGAAAAGAATGACGAATGATCTTATTGGTCCATATAATCAAAACATGGCAAAAAGTAAATAATTTGAACATAATAATTTATTAAGATAATGTACACTGTTTAATTGTTAGTATTTAGTAGTACTTGTTCATATATTCTTTTCATTGAGATCACTCCAAGGAGATAATAGAAAGAGAGGTTTAAGGAAACTAGGGTCCTGTCAACTCCCCAAGCCAAGTTGTTTTCTGCATCAGATAACCAACCACAATAGTGACACACAATAGGCAGAACTTTAGCATCTTTAATAATTCATCCTCTGTCTCATGGAACAAGAAATCACCTCGCGTCTGTTATACCTTGCAAGAACGAGATTGCTGTTTGTTCGAAATGCAAAACACATGTCAAGGCAATGGATTATCGCAAGAGTAGTAACTGGTCTTGTTATTTTAAAAACAGATGAAGACAGAGCTCTTCAGTTTTGTAAGCAACTGTAAGCTTAGTTTCATGTATTTTTCCTAGGATACATTGTCCTTGCACGTCTGCCTCATTTACTATCATAAGGAGAATAGAAAGGCTACCTGAGACTCAATATTGCTCATGGTTATAATATCCCCATTGTTATCCTTGGCCCGTTTGCTTGAAGGTGCGGAAAAAATGATTGAATTGGTATCATCCCATGAACCAATTGAAAAGTTGCTGGAGATGTATGATTGGCTGACACTTCCTGATCTAACATCAGAATTGTTGCTGCAACCTACACTGTCTCCTATCTCTGGAATGCCGATTTGAGAAATTTGAGATGGTTGGCCTGTTCCAGAGAAGCTCAGTTGTGATTTCAGTCTTCTGCTTGCCATTTCATTGACACCTCCTATTCCAGGTCGGGTGAAGCTCCTGATATCCCTTGGTGCCGAAAAACCTATCACACACCATAAGTAATTGTTATTATATTGTAGAGAATTTAAAGCTTTCCTTTTCCAATTATTAATTTTGTTTCTCTAAAAGGACAGTGCAGAATCTGCTTCACTCTTGTAAAGTAACTTGACAGCATCATGATTGTATAATGCTTTTTGGTCAAAAATTCCAAATGCATTGGTCAACCTAGGGACGACCCGAGAAGTACAAAAGTCTTATCATCAAGAAGCAAAGACAGTGTTGTCTAATCTATATGTTGAAAGAACTCAGAGAATGTTAAATCAGTGAACTGAACACATTCTTTGATTAAACAAAGAATCATGTAAAATGATGCTTTCTAAATAGCAGAAATACAAGCTGCTTGTTTTGAAATCCATTGATTTATAAATTCAAATGTGCACTGTTACCATGATGAACCATCTGCCAGAATCAAAACTGCACAAATTAAGGATGCACTAGGAGTCATCAGAAACAAGGATTAATGACTTTGTGACACTATAATTCAATGGTAAAACCATAAATGATTAGATTGTTGAATTCATTTCAGAAGAAAGTAACAAAAAATCAAATGAGACAAAAGCGCATTGGTAAAACCATAAATGATTAGATTGTTGAATTCATTTCAGAAGCAAGTAACAAAAATCAAATGAGACATCAGATTTGTAGTAAGATAATTCAGCTTGATTTCACCAGTAATTCAGCTTGATTTCCTGAATTTATTGTTTTACATAACTATCAACTAAGTTTCTCTCCACAGAATTGAAAATCAGAGTAACGAGTCCTACTCATATTAACTTGGTAATTGGAAAAGTTGCTCCATGAAATGAAGTGTCAAGAATTTGAATCATGAAATTCTCGATTCATGAATTGGGCTGTCTTTTCCTTTCAAAAACAGTTGTAATATTTATGAAATTTCTATAATATATGACTTCTATAGCTGATGTTATATTATATCAATTAACACAAATTGAGTAGGGACAGATTCTAAATTAGAGCTACGAAGTTGAACTTCCAAAATAAAGTTTTCGACTGATAAAAAAATCCAAAATAATAAAAGGTTTGATGGTTTGGGTATCTAATTCGACACAAATGGAAGCTCAAATAAGATACTATTATTCATAACAGAGCAAGATGGTAAAAATTGTGAGGGCATGTAGAACATTGTGTGGTCATCAAGTGTCCTTTAAGTGAAAAACTTTATAGGACAGTTGTGGTACCTTGCACGCTTTATAAATTAAATGTAGAAAAATTAACAAACATACCCAAAGCTTGAATTTAGTACCCTAGAGAAGAGGTATTGTGGTGAATATATTCTTTTACGGAAAAGATAAGAGTACGATATCCTTGTTCTTATGGAAATAATGCACAATACTAAACAAGGTTAAATTAAGAAAAATCTTATTATACTAGCTTGGACATGACTAAGGGAGATCTATATATGTGTTGCTGGTGTGGGAAGTTAACACTAATTAAAGTTGCTAATAAGAGGTAGAAGAAGACCAAAATGGAATTCATTGAAAACAATGAAAAAAGAAATGATATTAGCCAAATTAATTGAGTATTGCCATAAACAGAACCCAATTGAAAGAGGATCACATGTAGTCAATTCAAAACATTTAGAAACTACAGTTTGTGATTGTATCTTGATAAATTGGACACCCATTATGCTTTAATTTAGAAGAGAGAATGGTATCACATTTCTGTAGCAGTGATTCCATTGACTCAAACCATTGATTTATGCAGATTGATGTCTGATACTCCTAACACAGTATTATAGCCCATGCAGAGATTTGCGGATGAACATAAAATACACCAAGACATGACCTTTATTCTAATTTATTATATTTTAGGTGATGTGTTAGGAATCTTAGGATGATGATCTCAAGCATATCATCAGACTCTTATGTATACCCATTTGACATCGCAAGTAATACTTCTGATCCACCTCTGTTTCTACCTCTAAAATGAACCTTGTTCGTTGCAAACCTTGACATTCTATGAACGACTTCCATGAAAAGCAAGCCATACATGTAAAAAGGTGAACATCAAATCTCTGGGTGACAGTGAGATACTAAATGCTCCAATACATCTTGATCATCTTAAACATGACAAACACCAGAAAACAAGGCTGTTTGACAACATCTCAGTGTTTAATCACACTCAAAACAGCTCAACACCACCCAACAAGTCCTATCAATTCAACCTCTCAGCGGCTACCAAACCCCATGCAAGTTGGACAAAGTCAACGGTCAACCCTTCAATGCTGGGCCCTGCACGAATCGGAGGCCCTGTGCCCGTGACCACTATAGGGTGGTCCATCACCAAGTGGGGGAGACGTGCAAAGTTTGGATTTTTTTTTTGGGTGCAATATTTAATGTAAACTATATATATATATACATATATATATGTATGTGTATATATATATATATATATATGTATATATATATATATATGTGTGTATATATATATACACACATATATATATATATATACATATATATATATATATATATACACATACATATATATATGTATATATATATATAGTTTACATTAAATGTGTGTATAAATATATATAAAATATCGTATTTGATGTCCTCCCGGTCATGCGTGACTGTGACTCCGTCCAATAAAAATGTTTAAATATATGGGATCGGATCACAACAATAGTTATATCGAATAAACTAAACGCTCAAAACCGCCACTGGCCGTTAGTTTTGCTCAAACAGGAGGGTCTGGAGAAACGATTCCGGGAATCCTCCGATTCCACATGAGGAAAGGGAAACGCGAATAAGGTTGCAGGAGGAGGAGGAGGAGGAGGAGGAGAGCGCTGACCGTTGTCGAGCATGAGATGGGAGAAGAAGTCGGCGGGGGAGCTGCTGTGCCTCAGCAGGAGATTACCGTCGCCGCCCTTGGGGCAGCTCGACGACGGATCGGCGACCATGGACGGCGCTGCCTTTCGGCCCCTGCAGTGCTCGAGGTCCCGCGACGAAGGGGCCGCGGCGGAGGCGGCCGACTTACAGCTCGACTCCGACGCCGGCGACGGGGACTCGCCCGGGAACAGCCTCCTCGTGAAGCCCGCTGCCGCTTCTCCCCCGATGACCGAATCGGCGACGCCGGAGAGGAAGGTCCCCGGCGCCGACCCGTATCGCATCAGGCCCAGCGGGGAGGGCACCTGCCGGTGAGGCGACGGGAACATATCCGGCTTCCTTGTGCCGCCGCCGTCCGGAGGGCTTCGGTGGTGGTTCATGGCCCGCGATTGCTTTAGCTGGCGAAACGTGGTAAGCATCTTAAAGTTCTCAGACGGTGCTCCCACTTGCATGGTCGGAGATGACGTGGCGAGACACATGGTTTTAAAGGCGGGTCCCCACAGTCAAAATATATATAATTATGTTAGAGTTATTTAAGGATAAATTATTATTATTATTCTTCTTCTTAAATATGGACCTAATGAATTTTTCTCTTACATTAACTTTTGAATTAGATTTGATATTAAGTTTTACAATTAGCTAAGTCCCGTTAGTCTCTCTCCTCTCTCTCTCTCTCTAATATATATATATATAAAGAGGATCACTTCAGACTTGAGTTTGATCTGTTTGAATCCATATAAATCCCATCACCTCAACTTGATGTGTTTGAAATCGTGCAAACATTTCATTCATAATGTCTCACATAAATGTCTTTAGAATCTTGTATTTGACGTGGCCGTTAACTAGTCTTTGGACATTTCTTTAAAAACTAATGCTAATGCTATTGAAATAAAATTATTATATAAAAATTTATATATGATAATGATATGATTCTAAAAGATATATATATATATATATATATATATATATATATTTCACATGATAACAGAAGGTTTCGGAAAGGTAACTAGGATAGTTTCTCCCTTATCTCCTAAGTAATCTTATCATAATTAGATCTTGACTAATAAGAATAATTAGAATCTAATCAGTTTCATAATATATCTTACTAATTAGGAGAATTTGACATAACTAATTAAACCTTTTATAACTAGGATAATTTGACATTCTCCTGGTAAGATATAAAAGGGTTTAAAATTAAAATAAATAAAATAAAATTTATTTAAAAATAATTTTATCTAATTAGATTTTTAAATTATAGAAATTATTTATATGTGCATGAATATAAAAATAGGCCAATAATTCTAATAAATATAATAATACTATATTATGTCTAACTAGCAATATGAGTTATAGCGGTCGTATGATAACGATGTCAACTTCCTTCTATGTAATACAACACTATTAATCCTCCCTAATACAATCTAAAGTGACCTATATAATTTATCTTGTCAAGATAATCTCGTTATTTATATTCAACCATAGCCATAATATGTACATTCATAAGTGTGAATAAGATAATATAAATAAATAACTTTAATTACATAAACAAAAATATCGATATCTTTTATGAGTTGCTCAATACCCAATCATAAGAATATGTTATTTCAAATATTTTAGACTGTAAAATTTTAATAAATAGATCAATAATTAATACAGTGAAACTCAAGCTCTTAATTGATATTAGTTGTTTTTGAATTCTTTCTCAAACCACAAAGTACTTTATGTCAATATGCTTAGAATTACTATAGTATTTATTATTCTTAGAAAATTAAGCTAATGTCACAAAATATTTTTAGTGACTTAATAATTGAGTCTAACCATATCAAATTTTGAGATAAAATTTTACAATCATATAGCTTGATTACTAGGCTTCAAAGTGTGCCATAAAATCAATTTTCACTATCAATAATGCAATTTAGATTATACTATTCTTGTAAATTATCTTTTTAATTAATATAAATATAAACCATAAAATGAACTTCCTATTATCGATGTAATTTATAGAATTAGCAAATGAAAATACCATCATTTCAATCTCATTTGATTTCTTATATGTGAGTATATAATATTTCATCTTTTACAAGTATCTTATTTCATTCCTTTGTAGTTTTTTTAGTATTTTATTTATGAGTAACTCTATTATCTATCTAATATTTTAATTGTAAATCTAATATGTGGTATGATATAGACTTGAGCATGTTGAATCTCATATTTTTTATGATGAAATCAATTGATGAAGTTATAATCTAGTGTGTGTTTGAGCGATGTAGGACTAACTTCGATCATGGAAAGGTAAATCGATTGAAATAGGAAGAATTATGCATTAGTTTGGAGTGAATCATGTCAGAAGATTGGATGTCGGGCCGGAGGACTGGTCGACATGCCGGAAGGACTTCGTGTCGTGAGTTTGAGCATTGGGCCGAAAGAATGGGACATTGCGCTAAGATCGGATGTTGCAGGAGTCAACATGCCGAAGGATCGAGCAATATGCCGAAGGAGAGAACGATGTGTCGAAGGTTTAGACGAAGCATTGGATGAATCAATGACATGCTATACAACATAGGATTCGTGTTTGTAATTGATTGTGTCTAGATTGAAATAGTTTAGGTCTAATTGAGTTAGTTTCTGGTGTAATCAGGCTAACTCAATTATGGGCCTATTAGGCCTGAGTTGGGACTATTTTGGGTCAAGTGGAAGAGCCATTCAGTGACCCATAATTGGCTCAGGCAGTGCTACCACCAGGTCAAGTGGTGGAACCGCCCGTGAGATACTGTACGTCTCTAGAAACCCGGGCGGTGGTACTGCCAGTGTTAGGCAGTGATACTGCTAGACACAATCTCCCAAACTATGTCAGGCGGTGGTACCGCACAGTATCAGTTTGATACGCAATGATACTACCTAATGTTAGACTGACAGGTAGTGGCACCGCCAGTTGTCAGTCTAGCAAGCAATAGTACCGCCCAATATTAGCGGTGATATCGCTAGTACCTCGAAAACCTAGGATGAGACTATTTTTTGCTCCAATTTTGAAATCATTTGATGCCTATAAATACCCCACTCATCTCTACTCGATTAATAGAAGAACTTAAATGAAAACTTATGATCTAAGTGAGAAAATGTTGTTTTAATCCCTTAAGAGATTCCCTTCTCTTGTTTTAAGTTTAGATTTCTATTTAAGGGAGGGATGAGTGACTTTTAAAAGTTTTCTCCTAAACATGTGAAAATGAGAAAGAGTTGTAAGAGGGTAGTTGATCTTTACCCATTAAAAGAAAATCGATAGTGAAAGCTAGTGGCCTCAACGGAGGAGGAATCGGGAGTGAACGTAGGTCACGATGACCGAACCACTATAAATCTAGTGTGTCCTTTTCCTTTGTTGTTTACATTTATTGCTTACTGATTTTGTTGCTCACTTCACTTTACACTTACTTTAAGTCAAGCTCACTCAATATCGATTTTTATTGAATGAAATTTTTTGAATCATTGAAAGTTTTTTGATAACACTAATTCACCACCCCTCTTAGTCTTGTTTTTTATTCTAATAGAGCATTTAATAGAGTTTCAACTGAGCATGCATAAGGTTTTGTTTTCTTTTATTTATTTTTTTATTTGATTCTTTTCTAAGTCAATTTTAGAAAACACTAGATTTGATTGAATCTTATACATTTGTCATTTGTTGAACATTGTCTCTATATTAATAAGATAAGTTATCTCAATTATATTAATCATCTTAAAATTCTTGATGAGAAATTTTTTACTTTTATGTAATAAACTAAGATCGCTATTGATAAACAAAATATCATCGACATACAATACCAATATAACAAGTTTGTTCTCATTGATTTTCAGATATAAATAATAATTAACAATATTTTTCTTAAATATAAAGAAAGTAATGATATCATGAAACTTTATATACTATCATCTAGAAGCTTGTTTATGGTCATAAATAGATTTTTTAAATTTGCATGCCAAAGTTTATATTTTTTCTTTTCTTTGTGAATTATTTAGGTTAATCCATATAAATTTTTTATCTAGATTTTTATTCAAAAAAATTATTTTCACAACCATCTGATATAACTTAAAATCATAATGAGTCACTAATATCATAACAATTCTTAATGAATCTATTAAAAAATATCTCGTTATGCTCGATGCTTTATTTATGAGTAAAATCTTTAACCATAAGTCTAGCTTTATATTATTCAATATTATTTTTTAAATTATGTTTAGTTTTAAAGGCCTATATATAATAAAGTCTTTTATAATTATTATTGGGAAACCTTAGGGAGTATCACATGTGTAGCAAAATGTAGAAACAAAAACTGGTTTCCTGAAATAATTTTATCAAATTATCATGTGAAGATTGGAAGTGTAAAACTCGAGAAACTAAAATCTTTATAAAGGGTGTGAGATTTTCTCACTTAGGGGAACTCGTATATCCCCTAAGATTTCATATCCTAGTCTATCGATGAAGGACCTCTCGTAAAATCCTCTCCAACGGTAATCCATTAGGGTTAGTATATCTCATATTTATAATTCGTTATAAGTTCTAGCAATGCTTAGGAGATTGGCGAGAGGCGAGGTGGACCTGAGGATGGGGAATAGTCCAAAGGTTATTGTTGTTGCCATTGGTGAGGTCACCCTACATTTACCCGATGGAGTTGTTCTTACAGTAGATGCATGCTACTTTGTTCCTTCGATCATCAAAAATATTATTTCTATTTCTTATTTGATAAATAATGGGTACAAGTTTGTTTTTGGGAATAGTAGTTGTTCATTGATTTTGGATGATGAGATCATTAGTAGGGGAACCTTAAATAATAGTTTATTTATGTTAGATGTTGCTCCACATATTATGAATATTTGTGTGTCTAAGAGAATGCGAGATGAGGTGAATAACGCATACCTATGGCATTGTAGACTATGTCATATCCACGAAGGAAGAATTCAAATGTTGCTGAATAATGGATACTTAAATCCGTTTGATTATGAATCATATGCAATCTGCGAGTCTTATTTTCAAGGGAAATGGACCAATCCTCCATTTAGTGGAATTTGAGAGAGAGCCACTGAGTTGCTACAACTCATACACACTAATGTATGTGGTCCTATTTCAACTCAGGTCATAGGTGATTATTTATACTTCATTATATTCATTGATGATATCTCTAGGTATGGATATGTGTACTTAATGAAGTGTAAGACTGAAGCCTTTGAGAAATTCAGGGAGTATAAGAATGTGGTAAAAAACCAAATTAGAAAGAGTATCGAAACTCTTCGATCAGATCGAGGAAAAGAGTACTTGAGTATAGAGTTCACCCAATTTTTCAAAAACCATAAGATCATATCCCTTTGGACTCCTCCTCATACACCTCAACTCAATGGTGTATCGAAAAGGAAGAATCATACATCGTTGGACATGGTGCAGTCTATAATGAGTTTCGCCAACCTTCCCCTATCTTTTTGGGGCTACGCCCTAGAATCCGTAGCTTATCTTTTGAATATAGTTCCATCTAAGGTGGTAATATCTACACCATATGAGATATGGAAAGGAAAAAAGCTCGATCTTAAGTTTGTTAAGATTTGAGACTATCCTACTCATGTTAAGAGACACAACCTCGACAAGTTGGAATCAAAGATGGAATGGTGCAAATTCGTGGGATACCCTAAGGAAACTTGTAGATATTATTTCTATCACCCCAAGGACCAAAAGATCTTTGTTGCTAAGAGAGTAGTGTTTCTTGAGAAGGAACACATTCTTTGTGGAAACAGTGGGAGTATGATAGATATAAGCGAGGTTGGAGAACCTCGCTCAAGCACCATTCTATAGAACGAGTCTATTCAGGTACCTAGCACATATGTTCCAACTTTGTGTAAGTCCAATAGAGTGTCCATCCCTTTGAGAGATATGTAGGACATATCAAGGGAGATAACATTGAGGATATCGATCCTCAGACCTACGAGGAAGCTCTTGTAAGTATAGACTCCAAGAAATAGCAAAAGGTCATGAGTTTCGAGATGGATTTCATATACTCCAACAAGGTTTAGAACCTAGTTGATGCACTTGAGGGTATTGTACCCATTGGTTGTAAATGGATCTTCAAGAAGAAGATCGAAGTAGATAGAAAGGTAGAGACCTATAAGGTAAGGCTAATGGCTAAAAGGTATCATCAAAGGCAAGGTGTTGACTATGACGAAACCTTCTCACTTGTGGCTATATTGAAATCTATCATAATTCTATTGGCCATTGCAGCACACTATGATTATGAGATCTAGCAGATAGACATAAAAACCATGTTCTTCAATGGCAATCTCGAGGAGGTGTATATATTATAGCATAAGGGATTTGTGTCGAAGGAAAGTATAGATAAGGTGTGCAGATTACTTAAGTTCATCTATAGACTAAAGCAAGCTTCTTGAAGTTGGAACATAAGACTTGATGAGGCAATTATATCTTATGACTTTATTAAGAACGAAAATGAGCTTAGTGTGTATAGGAAGGTAAGTGAGAGTGCTATTACCTTCTTAGTGTTGTATATGGATGACATCATAATCATTAGGAATGGTATAGGAATGCTCTCGATTGTTAAGGCTTGGTTATTTAGACACTTCTCCATAAATGACTTAAGGGAAGCATCCTACGTTTTGGGGACTCAAACCTATAGAGATAGATCTAAGAGGGTGCTTGGCTTGTCCTAGTATAGGTAGATAGACACCATTGTCAAAATGTTTAATATGAAAAATTTTAAGAGATGTCTCATACCGATGAGACACAAAATATTAATTTTTAGGAATATGTCCCTAAAGACTCCTGAAGAAATGGTCTATCATGTATGCTATGTTATGTATCAAGCTTGATGTAGCGTATGCTCTAAGTGTTATGACCAAGTATCAAGCAGATCCAGGTTTAGGACACTAGAAGGCAATAAAGTGTATCCTTAAGTACTTGAGAAGGACTAAAGATCTTTTACTAGCGTACGGAAGAGGTAGCCTCAAGGTTGAGGGTTACATGGACTCAAGTTTTTAGTTTAATATGTTAGAAAATGATAAGGAGCATTACATGCACAATGAAAAATTAAAACAAAAATCGTTTCCCAAGCAAAAACATTGGATCACCAGGAGATGATCGGGAGCATAAAACTCAAAATAACAAAGCTGCATCATGGGGTGAGACATTCTCACCTAGGGGAGCTCATATATCCCCTAAGAATTTAGATCTTGGTCCATCGGATGAAGGAGCTCTCGCGAACTTCTCTCTAGTGGTGATCCATACGGTGGGCGACAACAACGATGCACCTCTTCCTCATTGCTAGTTCTCTCCTTGTGACAACGCACCATCATGTAACAGGAGTAAGCAAGAAGGGGTAGGCCCTTGTGCTATCCTCTCACACTAGGGAGGGGCTCATGGCAAGGGAGAGATAGGAGAAAGAGATGAGGAGCCTAATGACTCTATGGGTCTAGTCTATAATCCTTCGAGTCCCACTCATATTTATAAAGAGAGTCTCACCCAATAGATCCATAAAAATAGGGGTAAAGGAGGCTTATTAGATATCTCATATCTAATCCTCTATTTATCAAATCGACCACTATATGTGTGTGGTCCTTTAGGCTCAATTCCGAGTTGGTCGTGAGTTACACCCGTTAGAACCATTTCTAACTCAGAACTCCTTTTGACTTAGTGAATTATTATCCTCATAATAATTCACTCAACTTATTGACTATAGACATACTAGGCCACTACACCATAATTCTCAAATGGTATACGGGAATATATTCCATTAGACCTATCTGCCCTCAATTACTGTGTATCTATAGTCTTTCATCCATCTAATATCCTAGAGACCATATATCGGGTATGGTGTTGTCAGATACGAAATCCATCTGAGTCTTACTCTTATCGGATTCTCCTAGAGAACTCCTCTCTCAATCCGAGTGACCCTAGTTAGGGATTTGATTGAGTGAAAACACACGAGATATTCCTCTTATGATATTGAAAGTGGATGATCCTTTATTGACACTTAATTACCTTTGTAAGGTTAGTTGTTATTTCTAATAACTGTTTGTACTAGATTTAGAACTTCCAAACCTATAAGTTTGGTATTAAATAATAAAGTACTCAAATAAGGTACCATTGGTGCCTTAAGTCTAAGAACCAAATACACAATTGGGACTACAGAATCACTGTCTAACAATGAGGTATTATTAATAATTTAGCATTTCGTAAGTAGATTATTCAATGAACTCATTCTCCAATGAACACCTGTACTATATCCCTAATGTCCCCTCATAGGCAACTATGAGACCAGCTGCCTCCATCATATGAACGAGTATATAGTACATCGATCTGTTTGGTTACCTTGATGTTCTTCTTGAGTAACATATACCCAGGAATATTTAGGATCTATATTCAAAGGCAAATTGGTCTCATTATCATAATTTAATTCTCATTGCACAGATTCAAGGACATCACAATATATTCATCATATAATATAAAGTAAAAAAATACTATTATTAATATTAACTAAAACAGATTGTGTAGCGGATTATATATATCATCACTCACATAATTAGCTTGTAGGGCACTTGTAACTAGCAATCTCCCACTTGACCTAAAGCCAATCATCCACGTGCCTAATCCTCATCAGACCCTAGTGATGCTAAAAAACAATCTAAGACAATAACTTTGTTAGTGGATTTGCAATGTTATCTTCAGACGAAACTCTTTCTACTACTATATCACCACGGGCTATGATTTATCTAATCAAGTGAAATCTCCTCAAAACATGCTTGGACTTCTAATGAGACTTGGGTTCTTTCGCTTAAGCAATCACCTAGTTGTTATAATATAAGAGAATCAGCTCCTCGCTACTCGATATGACTCCCAAATCGGTGATGAACTTCTTCATCCAAACTGCCTCCTTTGCTGCTTTTGCTATAGAAATATGCTCTGCCTTAGTGGTCAAGTCAGCAGTAGTATCTTGCTTAGAACTCTTCCAGCTTACTGCTTCTCAATTCAAGGTGAATACATACTTTAACTTTAACTTACTATCATTGACATCCGACTAGAGACTTGAGTTTGTATAGCTCTCAACCTTAAGGCTACCTCCTTCGTACACTAGTAAAAGATCTATAGTCTTTCTCAAGTACTTAAGGATACACTTTATTACCTTCTAGTATTCCAAACCTGGATCCGCTTGATACTTGCTTGTAACACTTAGTGCATGTGTTATATTAGGCCTAGTAGATAACATAGCATACATGATAGATCTTATCGTAGAGGTATATGGTATCCTATCCATGTCTGCCCTTTCTTCAAGAGTCTTTGGGGACATACTCCTAGAAAGTGATATTTCGTGTCTCGTCGGTATAAAACATCTCTTGGAATTTTTCATGCCAAACCTTTTAACAATGGTGTCTATATACCTAAATTAGAACAAGCCAAGCATCCTTTTGGATCTATCTCTATAGATCTAAATCCCCAAAATATATGATGCTTCTCTTGAGTCCTTCATGGAGAAGTGTCTAGATAACTAAGCCTTGACCTTGAAAAGCATTTCTATATCATTCCCAATGATTAGGATGGTATCCACATATAGCACCAAGAAGGTGATAATGCTCCCACTTATCTTCCTGTACACATGAGGCTCATCTTCGTTCTTAATGAAGTCATAAGTTCTGATCGCCTTATTAAATCTAACTTTAAGAAGCTTACTTTATTTTATAGATGGACTTAAGTAATATGCACACCTTATTTAGACTTTACTTGTATACGAATCTCTCAAGCTATATCATATATACCTCATCCTCGAGGTTGCCATTGAGGAATGTAGTTTTTGCTAGTCAAAGGTGCCCTGCAAGCTAATCACGTGAGTGATGACATGTATGACATGACATATACTCTTTTTGCTTATTATACTATTTGATATTTTATCACTTTATATTACCTATTGTATGAATAAATTGTGATGTCCATGGATTTATGCAATGGAAATTGGATCATAATGAGATCACAATAATGAGACCGATTCGCCTTCAAACACAGACCCTAAATAATCTCGATCATAGGTTACTCAAAAGGGACATTGAGATAACTGGACAGACTGGTGTATTGTATACCTGTTCATATGATAGAGGTGGCTGATCTCATAGCTGCTCATGTGGGGACACTAGAAATACAGTGCAGATGCTCATTGGAGAATGAGTTCACTAATTGATTTGCTCACAGAATGCTGGATAGTTGATGATGCCTTATTGTCAAAAAGTGATTCTGTCATCCCAATGGCATATCTGGTCCTTAGACTTGAGACACCAAGGATATCCTGTATGAGTACTCTACCCTTTGATACCATACTTGTAGGCTTGAAAGTTTCAAATCTAGCACAGTCGGTTATCAAGAGTGGCAGCCAACCTTACGAGTGCTATTAAGTATCGATAGAGGATCATCCACTCTTAGTGTCATGAGAGGAATATACTATGTATTCTTGCTCAAACAAATCTCTGGCCAAGGTCATTCAGATTGAGAAAGAAAGAGTTCTTTGAGAGAATCGATTAATGCGAGACTTGAGTAGAAATTGTATGGGCTTGACAACACCATACCCGGTATACGGTCTCTAGGGTATTAGATGGATGAGGAACTATAGGTACACGGTAACTGATGATAGACAGGTTCAATGGATTGGATTTCCTTATATCGTTTGGGGACTACGGCGTAGTGGCCTAGTACGTTTGTAGTTGATGATTCACTAAGTCAGAAGGAGTTCTAACATATATGACTCACAGCCAGCTCGATATTGGGCCTAAAGAGTCACACACAGATATGAGCTATTCGTTGGAGCCTATATCTTATTAGATATCCAATAAGCCCCTGAATTATTGAATCCTATGGATGAGATCCAATAAGAGTCAATGAGATTGTTAGATAAAGATCCACTGATCTAAGAGGCTTAGGTAGTTGGATGGAGATCCAGTATCCAATAGGACAGGATCCATTATGGTTAAGTTGATAGGGGGCCTCTATAAATAGGAGGAAACTAAAGGGCCATAGGTTAGGCCTTCTTGGCTACCACCTCCTATTCTCCTCTCCCCTTCTCCTCCTCATCTAGCAAGTATGGAGATTTGGATAGTAATTTGAGGAGCGTCTTCGTAGCCCCTATAGTGTGGATCACTACAATAGAGGAGGACACAACCTCCTTCATCCTCTCCCATAGATTTACAGAATTTCAGGGATATATGATTTACCAAGGTAACACAACTCTCTCACATATGGTTTTAAGTTTCACAGTTTTTTGCATACCAATCTTCGCACGAAATTGAATATCTTTTTAGGAAATCTAGAATTTTTGGTTTTTGTTCTTCCGTTATGTATGTGATATTGCTCATAGATTTTCCTATAGTGGTATCAGAGTTAGGTTGTTCATATGAAAGATTAGTTTTGAATTACATTTGTTGTATTTTAAAGAGGCTTTTAACGTCAAAATTATTGATGAAAAAATGAGAAAGGGCAACAACTGTTGCTGCCCTTGCTGCCCACCGCCCAGATCACTTAGGAGGCCAAGCCTCAAGCGGATCCACTGCTCAGTCTTGGTGGTGCCACCGCCTAACGTGGCTCCAAGTGATTGAATGAGCTATCCAACCGGCCCAATTCAGCCCTGTTTAGGGCCCAATTGGCTCATAATTGTGTTAGTAAGATTTCTCCCAAAACTAACTCAAATTAAAGTCCTAACTATGATAATTAAGGCTAAAATAATTATGATACAAGCAATCTAAGTTGTCCAGTATGTTAATTGTTCAATCGAACTCTCTATGAACTTTCGGCAAACTCCCAACGATCTTCCGATGAGCTTTCGGTGAACTTCCGATGAGCTTTCACTGTATCATTCGATCCTTCGGTGTATTCCTTGATTCATCTAGCCTGATGCCCGATCATTAACTCCAGCCCAACATTCGATTCTTCTTTGCCTTTCTTATGATCGTAGTTAGTCCTGCATCACTTATCTCAATTTATAGATTAGATCATTAATTCACTAATTGATTTCATCATCAAAATATAAGATTCAACACAAAGTTCACCTAGTTCCTCAAGGACCATGGGATTCTATCCCAATAGACACCTTCTCATATTTCTAAGCTCAATGGTGTATCTGAAAGGAGTAATCGCACATTGTTATACATAGTGAGGTCTATGATGAGTTTTGCCAACCTACCCATCTCATTCTAGGGATATGTCCTAGATGTTAGGATCGGGGTCGGCGCTAAGAGGGGGATGAATTAGTGCAGCGGTAAAATAATGTCGGTTTAAAACTTCGTTTCGATTAAATCTGTTTCTGACGAAAAATAGTTTCGTAAAAGTAATAACTTTGAAAGCGTACGTTTATAAAGTGAATGCAGTAGGCAAGTAAAGATTCAGTTTGCAGTATGTAAATGACAAGAAGTAAACGCAAACCAGAGAATATGCCAATTTTATAGTGGTTCGGTTGTCGTGACCTACATCCACTCTGCCGATTCCTCTTCCATCGAGGCCACCGGCATCCACTATCGATCTTCCTTTAATAGGCAAAGATCAACCTCCATCTTACAACTCGATTCTCCTTTTATCGGATTTAGGAGATAACCCATACACCCCCACTTACTCCTTTCTCAAACTATTCTAACACTTAGAACTTTGAGAGGAGCTCACACAAGATTGCAGCAGCGTTTCTTTCCTTTTTTACTCTCAACACTTGTGTATATTAACCAAGGATGAGAGGGGTATTTATAGGCTTCAAGTTGATTCAAACTTGGAGCCTAAAAATATCTCATCCCGAGTTTCCTGGGTATAGGCGGTACCACTGCTAGTGTCAGTCTGACACTGACACTACGTTGGGCAGTACCACCACCTAGTCTAGCGGTACCACCACTTGGGAGGATGTG
>LVTN01000891.1:24314-70767 GCA_001649415.1 Musa itinerans | reverse complement strand
TATATATATACATGTATATATATATGTATATATATATACATGTATATATATATGTATATATATATACATGTATATATATATGTATATATATATACATGTATATATATATGTATATATATATACATGTATATATATATGTATATATATATACATGTATATATATATGTATATATATATACATGTATATATATATGTATATATATATACATGTATATATATATGTATATATATATACATGTATATATATATGTATATATATATATGGCGGTGGTTCTTCGTGATAGGCATGGCGATGGTTCCAAGGGGAGAGATGGAATCCCCTGTGAACCCAATGAGTGTCGAGGTCATTAAGGTGAGATCCTTCTTGGTTAGACTGAGTTTTTGAAAGGCGTCGAGGTATAAGACATCTGCAAAACTCCCGGTATCCACCATTACCCTTTTCACATAGGTGTTGGCGATCCTGACCGAGATCACAAGGGCGTCGTCATGGTCGGGATACTTAGCTTCTCCCACCTTAAAGGTGATCTTGGGGCTGTCCCTTTGCTTGGGACGCTTCTCTACTATGGCTTGGGCATAGGCCTTCCACCCTTATCGATTTTTACGGTAATGAAAGTGACTTTTTCGGTTTAATTAAACGTTGATGCATATTTTTATTTGGCATAAATAAAATAAATCACATGAATTGAAACAACTAAAAAGAGAAAAGGTTTCTTCTTGAAAAATTTCTCTACTTTATCGATTTTTCAAAAAGGAGAGATTAATGAATCTATCTATGTTTCTTTATGAATCTCTTGAAAGTAATGTTAAGATTTTGATGATTTTGACGATTTAAATTTGAATGAGTTTTATCAAAATGATGATCTTGATTTCTTAACGAATGTGTTGTGTCCCTTGGATGCTGGACTACCGATGATCACATCGATTTGCTTCTTGATTAAGCCATGAGAGTGCGAAGAGGGCTCCCGAGGTCTTCGGAGGTACTATCCGAGATGCCTCCTATGGGTTCCTCGATCTGGTACTTCAGGTCCTAACACTCTTCAGTGTTGTGGTCGTAGTCGTAGTCGTAATGGAACCTGCAATACTTTTTTGGGTCCCTAAACTCAAGCAGGGTCTTCAACGGGTTGGGTTCCTTTAAGAGTTCTTTCTTCTTGATTTGGAGGAAAATCTCCATTTTGGACGAGTTGAGAGGTGGTAAAGGGGGCCTTGAGAGTGATGGCTCAAGTTTGTAAAGCCTCCTCCTAGGTGGTCCCGAGGGTGAGCCTCGGGGTTGTACTACGCGGGGCCTTTTTTTTTTATTCTTCATGCCTCCCTACCACCAGCACCTTGGCGGCGTCATACTAATTAGTTCGCTAGAGCATCTCAGTGACGGTCGCTGGCGGCCTCTCGACCAGTGACTAGAAGAACCTTATGGGACGTAGGCCCATCATGAATGTCTCGATGACTAATGAGGGGTGGGCATCGGGCATCCCTTGGATTTCTATAGAGAAGCGCATGATGAAGAGGGAGAGGGACTCATCCTCCTTCTGTTTTAACCCGAGGAGCATTGCTACGAATGGCTTGGGTCATAAGTTGGCCAGGAAGTGGAGCTCAAATTCCTTAGAGAACTGGTTGAAAGACGAGACCGAGGATGGCTTCAGCTGGTTGTACCATGCCCGAGCCAGGCCTTGGAGGGTGACAGGGAACGTTCGGCACATGAGGGAGTCAAATGTTCCGTACAGGGCCATATGAGCTCGAAAGGCAATGACGTGCTCCACTGGGTCAGAGCCGTCATCATAGGCTTCCAGTATCGAGAGATGGAAGTTGATTGGGATGGGTTTGTCTTGATTTTCCTGGATGAAGGGGACCCTGCCATGGTGCTTTCACTGTGCCCCTCCTTGGACTTGTAGAATTCTCTTTGGATCTTGTCCAAGCACCGATTTACCAGTCGCAGTTGGGCCCACAACAAGTTGTCTACCAAGTCGGACGATAGGGTGTTTGCTTTGAGAAAGGCCGGGGTGGTGCATCAAGATAGGTGTGTACTGCATTCTTTCGTCGGTCTTAAGTCTCTTGGTTGTTCTTCAGTCAAAGGATCGGCGTTAGGAGCCAGAGGTGGTTGGCCGATCGGGGTGGCATCGTGCACTACTAGGACAAAGGTGGGCTGAGCCATAGGCGATGGCTATGGGGGAGGAGCCGCATATTAGGCTAGCTGAGGGATGAGGGGTGCAATGGTCTGCATCATTCCTACCGGTGCCTACACTTGATGGGTGAGGCTAAGAAATGCCTCAGTGGGCTCCACCAGTTGTCCAACTCTGACACGAGAGGTGAGAGTCCGAGGTCATTAAATAAGTGTCGGTAGCTCCCCAGGGTTTGAGCTAAGGCGTTCCCATCCATCTGTAGGAGAACAAGTAGCTGGCCTCCAAGGGAGAAAGCGGAGTGGGCAGCGGGTGCCTCCTCAGTTTAAGCTGATGTTTCCATTTCAGTTTCAACTCGCCAGTAAACATGATTGAATAGCTTTTGGTCCAAAGTAATTCAAGCTAGCTTAATTTCAGATGTTGTCCTGTGTTTAAGCTGATTAGCTTGACAGACAGTAGAAGTTATTTTCACATTATAATGCCTAATAATCTGGATTTTTTTATGACAATTTTCTCCATTTTAAGCTGCATGCTATCTATCAGCAACCTCTCACCCTTCCTGAGGAAGAATGACCAAATTCCAAGCTTGGACTGATGCAGCCAATGTTCTTTCAACTGCAGGTCATTACTGAGGATGTGAAAGCCAAGTCTGGAAATGAAATCAAGTGGATTGGCGTTCCTTTGTCATCCCCTAAACAAAGGCTTACCTGATGGCATTATCCTCCGACCGAACTCAACAGACTCTCGTGTTCTGTTGCACTCTCTCTGCAGTCTAATGTGGAGGCTTGGGAATAAGAACAATGTTGATGTTCCCTCTTCTCAACAGTCAAATGAGAACAGGCTTTTGATCAAAAGCAAGGTTTTCATTGGCCAGTCCAAACAAATTAGTTGTCCTTGAGCTATCCACTTGAGGTAATCAATGGTGCTTGTGCTGTAAAAAGAAAATGGCCTTTGTAGGAGCCTTGCAAGTAGCTTTTTCTTTCTATCAGAGTGCAAGTTTTCGTCTCATGATTGACTACTGGACACTGTAGCATGCTTTTATTGGATGTGGTTAACTTCTAATGTTCATGTAGTTAACCTTTCTACATAATCTATTCATTGAAGCAGATAAGAGAAACTGATGAGAATTTCCAAATTTTGGACGTTAATATAAGAACCTTTCTTAGACAAAAAAGAAGATAATAAATCTTAAGATGGTGTCAGAGATATCTATGTATAAAACCTGATGTACCATGAAAAAATAGAAGCCATGCATGCGAAAAGGTATCTTCAAGGGAAATGAAAGCGTTTCAAGTGCCAGTTTCTCCAGTATTACTCCATCAATAAGCTAATTTAATCCATATGCAGTGGAAATTAACAGCATCTACGTGATGACCTTCCATTACATTGTGCAGCTCGGTGGAGCCATGCATGTCCGTTGTTGCTTGCACTTTTGTCAGGATATATATATACATATATATATATATGTATATATATATCCTGACAAAAGTGCAAGCAACAACGGACATGCATGGCTCCACCGAGCTGCACAATGTAATGGAAGGTCATCACGTAGATGCTGTTAATTTCCACTGCATATGGATTAAATTAGCTTATTGATGGAGTAATACTGGAGAAACTGGCACTTGAAATATATATGTATATACATATATATACATATATATATACATATACATATATATGTATATATATACATACATACATATATACATATATACATATATATATATATACATACATATATATATATATACATATATATAAACCCTAATCTCCCGTAGTTGTGTCCATCTGCCTGCTAACTAGTGGAGAAAGGCTTAGGGTTTTGTCGGAGTTGACAGTCTCGAGCTTGCCCGAAGTCATGGGGTACTGTGCTGGGAGAGGCAGCGAGTTCATGTGCCTGCAGTTTGGACACGAAGGAGATGACTTGAACAGCATGACAAGGAGATGGCAGTTTATGCACACCACTGCAACCATGTTTCCGGTAAGGATGTATTTCTTTGCTTCTTCGTCTGGATTTGTGGAGTAAGCCTTCTCATCTGAGGTTGGCAAGGAAGAGATGTTGAGCTCCAGGTCAAGCTTTTGCTCCTTTGGCCTCGTCCAGCTCCTTCTCAGTGTCTTCCTGTTCAAGTAATACATCCTTCCAGACTGCAACACATTAAAACATCATAAGAAAGAAGACAATTAATGCGCCAAAATCTCACGATATGAGTTATAATAGATAACCAATGATTAGTGTCAGAGAGATGGGAGAGATGATCACTCGAAGGTCTAGGCATTGCTCCCAATCCAGTGGCAAGGGATCATTGAGCTGGAGATCAATACTAGTCTGAATCATCACAGGATCAGACCAAGTTTGCTTCCTCTTCCTCCGCGAATTCGCATCCGACTCTGAAGATGAGCTGTTTGTTCTCGCACATAAGAGTGACAGGGAACCATCCAGCGAAAGCTCCGGTTTGTTCACGGCTCTCAACTCGAGCACCTTCCTCTCCTTCTTTCCACCAAAAGGAATCTCTTTCTTGGCCATCAGGATCTCCTTTATCATTCTTTGCTACTCGGATAGTGGACCTTGTATGTACAATGAGGGAAAGAAGGAAGAAGGCTGCTTCTATATATGGAGAAGAGTAGAGGAGAGAGAGAGGGGGGGAAGAACTGAAGAAGAGGATGTTGGAGTGTGGTTTTGGTGGATGGAGTACATGCAGGAGGGGTTATGATACTTAAGAGGGTTCTTAAAGAGGCTTCATCCGACCCAATTGAAAGGAGCACGGACAGGCCAAGCATTTAAAGCAAACAAGTAGAGATCTTAAATGACCTCAAATGCCACCATTTGGAACCTCTCCCTACTTGACTGAGTGTTTCAGCAATTTATCCAATTAGAAGGAGCAAAAAACTGTCTTAAGTTTTTTATTTTTTAATGTCTCTTTCAATCCTTACTAACGTGTCATTATTTTTTAATCCTTTTTTTAATTTTAATTATCTTCTTCTTATTCGTAACGATAGCTATTCAACTAATTTTTTTCAACATTTAACCTTTTTATTAACTCCATCCTTTTGGAATCTAGTACGATGTTGAAGTCGATGATGATGAGTGAGTGAAACTAATCATTAATTAATATACATTATGTTAGACATCGATTAAACCCCAAAACTTGAACTTGTTAAATTGCAGGCCAAACCCTATAATATTATCACAATATAAATATTTCCTAACAATCCCTTATATATATATATATATATATATATATATATATATATGGCATTTATGTCGGCGGGGAGCTTTGAGTAATCGATTTAAGAAAACAAAGCCTTGAAACAACTTCACCATGCACATTGGAGCTCCATCTAATTATGGAGACCAACTAGTATAGATAGTTGCAACTAAGTCATAGATTGCGTTACAGGGTTGCAAAAAATGTGCTATATCTGTTTTTCATGATCACGAGCTAAACATTAGAAGCTTGACACTAAGAAAAACATTATGATAAGCCATGGAGGCTACAGAGCATCCTTTCCTCGTTTTCGTATTGATCATCTCTCATATACCATCCGCATACATGCATGTAAGACCAGCATTAAACTCCCACGAAGTAATATATATATATGAACTGCTCCTCGTGGGTGAGCATTCATTCATGGCCGTGCCCAACCCTTATTCTGATACAGAAGCGAAGAAGACGTATGTCACAGCGAGAGAGAGAGAGAGAGAGAGCAATAAATATCTGCAAGCTCACCGCCATCATCATCACCATGAAGTAAAATAGGCAAAGGCACGAGAGAAGGAACACAGAGGAAGTGTTGCAGCTTCCACATATCACAATTCGCCAGGTGCACAACCCTCAGTAAGCACTTAGCGTGTTCATCTTTGGTAGCTGGAGCATGAACACCTATTCAATGTTGTGATGTTACATCTCTCCCAGGTTTAAATGCCACAGCACAGACCTTGGCTGATGAATGATCCCAAATTGACCCCATCATTCTGTGCATAGATCTGATCTATACATTAAATGAAGTGCACTCTTTTGTGCAGATGCATGTTTGTTCTCCTTAAAAACAGCTAATAAGAGAAACACTTCCGAAAATGTTGGATATCTATTTTCACTAATTATAGGGATGAAATTGTAGAAGAATACCAATTAAGCTTGGAACTTTCTTTTTGTTGTCTGGTTAAGTTTTTTGTGTTGATGATTTGATTGGAATGTTTTGAGTTTGATGTTTATCTTTTGTCTTTTAAATCTTCTACGTTTCAGTGCTCAATTGACTATATCATTAGAGTTGCATTTAAACGGCAATTTTTTCAGTTTAAGATTTTATTTTAATTTTATTTTATATACTTTGGCGTTATTCGTTTTGTGTGTTTTATTTCTAATACTGCACTCCTTCGTTGTCCAACTATTGTTAGCTCAAACTCAAATTCATCTAAGAAGTTCGGCAAGAATATATAAAAGAAATTGGAATATAGAATAGGGATATACCAGTAGGATTCAGTAAGAGGAAAAACAAGTTAGGGATAATACTTTTCCTCATCCATTTTTTTTAGAAATATAAATACAGTGTCTTCGTTTAGACATCTGATTGGTTAGTTTATTATTATACAAATGATGTGTCTCAGGTTTAAATATTCAGATATAAATATTTTTAATTACTAATTTGATCATGAGAATCATTAATTATTAACTACTATTAATATAATTACTTTTTTCTTAAAAGAGAAATCATGAATGCTGACTTTGATCTCGGGATCTTATCATAACCTGACAAAATCTTTATTAACTAAATTAGCAATTCGAAATTTATCGAAGGAGGTCTCATACTTTCAATATTTGTTAGATGAGTCTAGTATATTATCATATGATCCAATGATGTTTTAAACCTTTGATCCTTGATAAACAAATATGGTACATTACGAATAAACTAATATTTAATATGTAAAACAATATATGAAATATGGTTTCATAAACCTTTGTTAAGTAAGGTTTCAAATTCTAAACATTTGTTAAGTGAATTTAATATAAATATATTAAATAAGATTTTGAACCTTAGGTTGTGAAGACTATCACTATCTAATATTTTATAGGTAATGTAATATAAAGAAGACAACTATTGTGATGAAGAACAATGTCTTGATGCACAAGACATGGAGATGTCTTCATAACTAGTACTAAAATAACACCATCAAACAAGATGTGCATTGAAGACCAACTCAATCCACTCCTGCAAGCATTTAAATTCCATTGTTTGATTGATCAACACGCTCCACAAATAGGAGAAGTCAAGCTTTTCATGTGTCTGACAGTCTCCTTGAATGCAGCATTGATTCTTGCCCTATCTGTATAAGAATTAATCACTAGCGTCACTGCTTCAAAGATTTATGCTTCCTCTCTGCAGCAACTCCTCCAATTAAAGATGGCAGTAATTCGCCAACACGTTTAGCTGCTTGCCCAGCCTCCTGTCCTTGGATCCATTAAGTACCCCCCAACAGGCTTTCGTGCCACCATCTACTGCAAGATTTAGAGAGGGTCATCAGAATGCCTGAACCCCAATCTCCAAAAAAATTTCCATGTCAGAAATGGGAAGGAATGAGGTTGTTAAGTTGCATTGTGATGTGAGATTGTGCAGTTTGTATTGAAGTAGTTTAAACAGCTCTGCAGATGCATATTGATTGAGCCTTTCTGCACATCTGCAGCACAAGCTCCTTGCTGGATGCTGGAGATGGTGAATGGTTCTGATCCTTGGAGCAAGTGTTTGGCCAATCTGTTGGAAATAAAACTCGTATGTATATATATACATATGTATATATGTATATATATGTATATATATACATATATACATATATACATACATATATATATATATACATACATATATATATATATACATACATATATATATATATACATACATATATATATATATACATACATATATATATATATACATACATATATATATATATACATACATATATATATATATACATACATATATATATATATACATACATATATATATATATACATACATATATATATATATACATACATATATATATATATACATACATATATATATATATACATACATATATATATATATACATACATATATATATATATACATACATATATATATATATACATACATATATATATATATACATACATATATATATATATACATACATATATATATATATACATACATATATATATATATACATACATATATATATATATACATACATATATATATATATACATACATATATATATATATACATACATATATATATATATACATACATATATATATATATACATACATATATATATATATACATACATATATATATATATACATACATATATATATATATACATACATATATATATATATACATACATATATATATATATACATACATATATATATATATACATACATATATATATATATACATACATATATATATATATACATACATATATATATATATACATACATATATATATATATACATACATATATATATATATACATACATATATATATATATACATACATATATATATATATACATACATATATATATATATACATACATATATATATATATACATACATATATATATATATACATACATATATATATATATACATACATATATATATATATACATACATATATATATATATACATACATATATATATATATACATACATATATATATATATACATACATATATATATATATACATACATATATATATATATACATACATATATATATATACACATATATATATATATAACCAGATTCTTTTTCCTAGTTTCAATCTATTTTAGGTTTTTTTTTTCTGAAAGTAAGTACACTCCAACATATCAACACTCGGGATGCACCGGTAGAATAGTGATTGAAGTCCTAATCCATATACAAAAACACAAACCTTACACGGAGGAAAGATCAAATTATATCTTAGACAAGGGTTCATGCCTGGAGATTTATTTTTATCTTCCCTCTAATTTTTTATAATATATTATTTTTTAGATTTATTAATCGGAATAATTGGGTTGACAAGCATGCAGCAAAAGAATCCTAACAAAACACCACATGAACTGATGCACAAAATAATTTCCAAGACAAGCAACCAGATATTTATAAATATATGAGAATGCCCATTGCATATACAATAGCCATGAAATAGAAGCAACACGAGCTGCCTACATCCTTCTGCACTTCCGAGCTCCATACTGAATCGAAACCTTTTAACATTAAGCAAGGCTTACATACTGAATGAATGAGAATTCGGCTTCTATTTGGGAATTCCATCTTAACTAGCAAGCTTAAAAGCATCAATGAAAAGCCCATATGTGAATCCCATCTTGAAATTGTTTAGTAGCGCAATAGGAAAGGTTACTTTGGGCCGACTGTAGTAAAATCTGGTCACATACTCGGTAAGAAGAACACATACCACTGCAGCAATTACATCATTCACACCCAAAGCACCAAATGACAGAGAAATTGTTTGTGCAACATAAAAGCCACCCAACAATGAGATACCACCAAAAAGTGCTCTGCGAGGACGGCTTCTGAAGTAATTCCTTGAGGCATCTGGGATGAGGCGAATGATGTCAATTAGTCTTCGTGGGCCCTCATTTTCCTGTACTGCTCGAATACTTCGGTATCTGGGTGAATACTTCTGTGTCATTTTGTATCTCTGAAGGTAGAACTTTGTTTGTGAACCAAAGCCAAGGTTGGGCACTTGAACAACAGCTCCACCGCATGCCATTTTTTACACTATGGATCAAGAGAAAACAAGCAACTTAAACGCTAAAGATACGCACTAGAGCATGCAAAACTCACTAGCTATATGTGAAGCAGCACTAATAAGATTATTATGGAAGAGTGTCCTGAGTTCCTAACAATATAAAAGATGAAACTTTTTCCCTGTCCTTAAACAACTTCCTCTGTACATCCACTTGAAATATATGTTCAAATATTCCAGTTGCTTCATGGCAGATCACTAATGTGGAGAAAAAAAACTAATCAAGTCCTAGAAGAAGATCATCTATAGAACCCATGAAAGGAGTAGCAGCATGGAAGCTTTTTGTACGATAATTATACATATTGTACTCGCACATATTTGATATGCCCTGAAGCCTTATACCAATCCAAAAATAAAGAGGATCCACGCATACTGCTGAAGCCACCGGCCAACAAGGACCAGTCTCCTTAATCTCCCTTTTCTGCTATATATGATGTCCAAATCTGTCTGTTACAAAGTAATTTGAGTTCCAACAAAACTCAACGTTTAAAATCACATTCATTGTGCTACTGACAGAATTGGGAACAATTTTGAGGCTATAATAAAATAACTATAAATTGTATGAATTATTGTAGATAACTTTTTCGTTATCATGAATGTGTGTTATGAGGAATGTCAACCCATTTAGTCATCATCGTACCCATGAATACATTGGATAATTAGCTAGGGCATTATAACTTATAGAGGACATGGATTTGGACCTTTGTCCTCAAAGAGAGGGAAGAAACTAGAATCTTGTACCATTTCACTTCCAATTTGTACATTGTAGTAGACATAGTGGCATGACAAATGTTGATGCCTCCAACAAGTACAAGCCTGAATTATCAATTAGAGAACTAAAATACTAATAAAGATAAATTTATGGTATAGAAATTAAAATGCCAACCAAGTACAAGCCTTAGGATTCATATATATGGCAGTTGTGAAAGATAAGTTAATCTTGTTACTGTACCTCTCAAACTAAAATAAAATAAATTTCCTAACTGTATACGATCACTTATACTGGGACTGCATGATATTAATTGGGTTTAAAATAGAACTCTTTTGTCCAATTAAATTATAGACTAAATTAGTAACGAAAATCAGACAGAAATAAAAAAATAGAAAAGCCTACTACAAGAAGTTGATGAGGAAGTATAAACCCTCTTGGTTCTTAACTTGGCTAAAGAAGTCTCGAGAAAGGACTTCTCCAATTCAATTCGCTAGAATTGAGTTGTTCACTTTATAGATATCTGATTCGACAGCAATTTATCCAGAAGTCTACGTACTTTGGCCCCCAACACGATGCAAAATTATTAGAACTATATTAGCTATTGACTGGACCTCAGTTCCAATTCAAAGTCAGTGATGGAGCCAATGAAAAGGAAATAAAAAATATTAAGATATGAAGCACCAAAATTGCTGAAGAACAAAAATTCAAATTTTCTATGATCTATTACTCATTCATCATGAATACCTAAATTAACAAATCCAGTAACATGATCCAAGATATTGACTAGATTTATGGTCCAAAAACCATCCAAATAAGATGAAATATTCTAAAATATGATTCTTGACAATATTAATACAAATATTAATAAATTTAATATGCAAATTATATGATTTAAGATAAATTTCTGCAGATTATTTTTCTATTTTTTCCACATCCTCCATTTTGTTCCGAGAGGATGCACCATGAAAAATTTATAAAAATAATGTAACTTTACTTCTAGGAACTTTAGCCCACGAGATCATGCTGAGATTGTCAATATGTCATCTGAGTGTTCCACCATCACTTTTTAATATGCAACATCGAGGTCTGTATAAATGAAACTTGAGCATTAAAAGTTCCCCTCAAGAATGTATGACAAGTGCAAAATCATATATGCCATTTCCCAAAAAATTATGAAGTAAATATGCCCCAAATTATATATCAACTGATTTGGGCAACACACAAGAATACATTAAATCTACTGATTAACCTTCATCAATGGTCGCTAGTAGCTCAAGCAACATGTATGTACATACATACATACATACATGAGCTACTAGCGACCATTGATGGAGGTTAATCAGTAGATAATGTAAATGCGTCCGTTTAGTAAAAGGAGATGGCTTTTTAGTCAACTACCAACGGCAGATTATCCATTGCGCTTTAATTTTTCACAGCAAATTGACCAAAATAAGATCATCCGACAAAATAACTGAATTTTAAAACGATTGAAATTTCAATACATAATAATGGTGGTAACCTAAACAAGACTAGAAGAAAAAGGTAAGGAAGCTTATTAGATTTGCTAACCCTGATCGACGACTCGTAGGCAAAGAGGGCAGCGACTGGTCCGCGGTAAGAGGCAGGACTTGACCGTGGAGCCGCGGGGGTGGCACTGAAGCGAGTGGGTTAGCGCCGGCGACGGCGGCTGAAGGCTGGGTGGACAACGTGAGACTGGGGAACGCGACGGTGGCTTTTGTCCCCTGTTTCTTTATCGATCTGCGTCAACTGACCATAATACCCTCGTACTTGGCCACAAGATGAACCGGTCCGGTTCTTATGGGCCAATGGAAAGCCTTGTTTAGTCCCCAGGCGGGACCCGGTCATTGGTTGTAGGCCGTTGGACCAAAGCCAATATTGGCCCGGCCCGACATAGGAGGAAACGACACTCTCTGTTGCTCGACTCGTGTGTCGTTTCCCGTACATCCGTTTCTCGTTCTCTATGGAGTCTCGACCTCCGCTCCCCGTCTCGTCCCCAAGTGTCGCCATTTCTATCCGTTTCTTTCTTTCTTGCATCTACTCGAGATTTGTTAATCGAAGGAACGGAATTGGTTGGGTGTTTGGTCGACGACGAGGTAAGCATGGATAATCTCATCAATGCTTTCAGTATCCCTGTCGGTCCAACGTTTAATTCTTCCCTTGGATCTGTTCTAGGGTTTAGCTCGATCTGCGCCAATATTTTTTTCACTTTGATATATAGAATCATATTCGAATCGAAAATTCGGGCTTTCTGATTGCCATGTATGAATTAGTTGAGAAAAGTACATTTGCTAGCGGTAATTCCTGGTTTTCCTTCTTTTTTTATGATTGATTTTTACCCGGGACACAGATGCTTGATGTGTGATCAAGACATGATATGAGTGGTTCCATCGCTTCCTCTGGTTGTCCAGAGTATTGCATGTGGGCATCGTCAGCTGTGGTAAGGAGGCAGCTTTTCTTGATAAGGTCTTTGGGTGGATACTGTTGTCGGATACATTCACATAGAATGCGAGGGATACAAGGCGCTAATGTCGAGGCATCAGAGGCTGATGCTGAGAGCATTATTCGGAGGGTAACACCAGCGCTAGACCCCATTCGTTATAAAGGCCAAGCAGGTGAACATTTTCATGCTTGTAAAATTGGTAGCAATTTAGTTTTGTCATTGTGTTGGTGGTAGTTAACTTTACCATTATGCATCTATGAGGTTATTTACATTTTCCATTACTGTAGCATATTAGAGTTCTTATAAAAAAAGGTTCTATTTTCACTGTTAATTGAGAGAGAAGGAGAACATAGGTTATTCTGCATCACATTAACAAGAAAAGTCATATCATGAGCTACCAAAGAAAGGTATGTGGAAAAAAAACCTCAAGTTTGTTAAAAAGTAATGTCTAGTCAACTTGTGGTGATTCAGAATTAAGTTTCCATCTGTGTTGTATTGTAGAAGGTTCTTAAGTCTTATTGGGGATAGAAGAAATGGATGAGTGAATGATGACTATTATCAGCCCTGAAGATCAAATCAAATTGAAGTTTTGAATATTATCATCTTTATAGTTGCTTCCAAAACCTCTTCTTCAACCTCTCTTCCTTTTTATTATTTCTCTCTTGATTCTCTCCATATTTCTCTCCTAATTCATTGAGCTTGTTCACAAACTAAGAATTTCAATCTAGAATTTACCTATACATACTGAAACCCCTGCAGCTGCTGCTTGTTTGCTCTTTTAAAGTTATTGACCTTGCTACATATGTCATGCTGATATAACTTTTAATGCCTAAAAATTAAAAATGAATGAAAAATACCCTGTTATGCAAAACAGGAGTTTCTTTTGAAAATGTTTCATATACTTATATCTTTTCAACTATAACTTCATAGCATAACTGTTTTCTACCTCACACTTCCTAAATTCAAAAGAAGTAATTTCTTCCCATTACTTGATGCAAAAGCTGACATGGCATCCTACAATCTGTAAAAGAAACCATGAATTCCCTCATCATTTGGTTAACCTGATTGATCAATAGTCATGCCTTGTTGACAATTTTTAACCTGTACAGCAATTCCTGACTCCAAGTTTCGTTTCTTGAAATCCAGCTTGTTAAGGATGATATCAAGAAAATTATGCTAGAGCATGAATGAATCAAATAAAACTTGATACCTTTGGATTAACAAACTTTATAATCTAGCAACTAGATAGTGTGCTGGTTTCTCGTGAACATGAATAGCTTATTTCCTTGTAGTTTTATAGCTTTGCCTTCATTTCAGTGTTACTGTATCGAAACTAAGTTCATATTAAATGGATCTCAAGTTACTTGCAATTTTTTTTAATAAATCATTTGTTTTGCACAAATTGAAGATAATATTTGACTTCCAATTGATTCACTTTGAGGATTAATCCTGAATATTATGTTATATTCTCATTTAGATTCGCATAAATTCAAAGACGTATCCTTGAAGCAATTATTCTTTTTTGTAGCATAACAAAATATTTTGCTGAAATTTGGATTTTTTTTTTGGCAAAATCTTGCTGAACACAACTCATTGACAAAAACTACCATGACCTTCTTGTACTTTGAGTGCAATGAGATCAATGTCATTGTCAAAGAGTTATTTTCACCCTAACCATCTTTTCATCTTTTTTTCCAGGAAAGATTGCAGTAATTGGTGGATGTCGTGAGTACACAGGGGCTCCATATTTTGCTGCTATATCAGCTCTAAAACTCGTGAGTACCATCACTCTCATATAGTCAGTTCATATGTTAATTATGTCGAACTTTGTTCCGGTCGTGTTCATTGTTGCTTCTAATTTCATATGGCATCATAAATATAAATTGGTTGGCATGTACCATGCAGGGGGCAGACTTGTCACATGTTTTTTGTACAAAAGATGCAGCAACAGTGATAAAGAGCTATAGCCCGGAGTTGATTGTGCATCCAGTTTTAGAAGAATCTTACAGTGTAAGGTAATCCTTTCTTAGGAAAGTCTCTTTGGGGGCCTTGTACAACAAGGGTTGATATACAATTTGGTTTCTTAGGGACGACGAGAGAGACTCTGTTTCTGCTAAGGTTCTTTCTGAAGTTGGAAAGTGGATGGAAAGATTTGACTGTATTGTTGTTGGTCCGGGACTAGGAAGAGATCAATTTCTTATGGTATGCTGCTAGCTTGAGAAGTTATTCTCACAACCATTGACTTTTATGAGGTTGTCCTATTTCTATCTTTGTGATTTGTTTTCCCATATCATTTCTCCAATTCTTGCCTTCGCCATCTAGTTTCAAAAAAGTTTTGTATGTTTATTACAACACACCTTTCTTAAAATTAAATTACATGAAGAAAGTATGGGTGTGGAATGGGTTCACTAAGGTACCTTCTTCTGAGAAACCTACTGTACGTGAAAATTTTAGGAAACAGTGGAAATTAGAAAGGTAATATTAGCTCAGGAAATACTATTTCTGCTACTAAATCTGAGGTGCTCCTAAAACCACATGAAAGTTGAATCTACTATTCAGACATCTGTTTGATCCATTGCAACAGTTAATCTATTTTAAACTCTTTTTATATGTTAATCCATTGCAACAGTTAATCCATTGCAATTAATATGACCTTATTGTGAATTGACACCCTTTGTCCAGATTCCCTGTCATTCACAAGGCATGGATGAATGCTCATGATAGGAACATATTTCATTCAGTGACAATCATTATGTGATTAAGCGATGGCTACAACTTGGTGCAGTGCAATATTGTATGATTTTTCTGACTATTTCACACTATCAAGGAGGACCAACATTTTGCTAGCTGCAGTATACATGGGAATTTAGTGTGTGTGTATATAGCAGAACTTTCTAAAGCTCTTTCGATAATCTATCCTCTTTCTAATGACAATTGGAAATAATTTGTTGGGAAAACATCAAGAGTTAGAATGACTCAATAACAAAGAGAAAATCTGCATCCTTGGTGGAATGTGGTTTGATGAATATGCATATCCTATTATAAATCCAAATGTTGAGAACAGATTCAACAAACCATGTAAACTTCCCATGGTCAAAATAAAGCTTGTTTGGTATGCCAGGGTTGCGTGAGTGACATCATGAGGCATGCAAGGCAATCAAGCATTCCAATAGTCATTGATGGGGTATGTGTTTTCTGCATTATAAACCATGCATCTTATCTCAATTGTTATTCTCTAAATCAGAAGCACATGGATTAATTCATAAGAGATAACATTGATATGATTTGCAGGATGGTCTCTTTCTTGTCACTAACAACCTTGATTTAGTTCGTGGAAACCCATTAGCTGTCCTAACACCAAATGTCAATGAGTATAAACGCCTTGTTGAGAAGGCTTTGGATTGTGAAGTTAATGATGAAGATGGTACCAACCAATTACAATTGCTTTCCAGGCGGTAATCATCTTTTGAATTTCTCTTTTCTGTTTCTCTTGTGATTCACAAGAAGGCTAAACATAGCTTTTTGTCCTCTCAGGATTGATGGTGTTACCATTCTTCGTAAAGGGAAGTCAGATTTTATTAGTGATGGTGAAGCAGGTCTTAGCTAAATGCAGTACATATTACTATCTTTTTTGAATTTTAGGTATCATAGTCATTATATAATTAGCTGTAGTTCTTTCTGATGGTTTATGTCTTACAGTCACAAGTGTGAGCACATTTGGCTCACCTCGACGTTGTGGTGGTCAAGGTGACATCCTTTCTGGCAGGTTTGTTGTGATTTAGGATGTCAGATAAGCTTTATAGTCTTTTGCCAGTCACCTTTTTGCATTTAAATCTGTTGCATTTCTTCAAGTTATACAACCCTAGGCCATTTGTTTCTGTAAGGTTTCATTTTTTCTTTTCTTTGAAAGAAACTAAAATGCATTTACCACAGTGATGAATTTACCTTGAAAACAGATTATACGAAAGGGTTGTAAAGTAGCATTTCTTTGCCAGCAGACATAAGCAAGTAACTACATGCAACTTTAAGATTTTGACTCTAGAAAACATATTATACTCTAGTTTTGATGTTTCTAAATTCTGGTACACAGTCAAGTGCTCCCAATTAGATAGAGACACACATTTGAGCACATTACAGACCCAGTGTGTATTGGTATATATATGTCAGTCGTATAGAGTGTACATAATCTATGTGCTATGTTTCACGACTGCAACACTGTTTTGCAAACTAATGCTTTCACTTTTGCATAATTTTCATGTGATACTAGTGTTGCAGTATTTTCATCATGGGCACGCCGGCATTTATTGTCTACAAAAGAAGCCACTGGAAAGAGGTTTGACAGTTTGACTATATACATTTTGTTGGATGAGATCATTATTCTTTTAGTAAAATTCACTTCTAACTGTTTTGAAATTTTCAAGTTTGTCAAATCCAATGGTCCTCGGGTGCATTGCTGGTTCTGCACTGCTTAGAAGAGCTGCTGCTCTTGCGTTCCAAAACAAGAAACGGGCAACACTTACTACAGATATTATTGAGTACTTGGGGAAGAGGTACCGCTGTCACTTACAAAGTAGTTTTACCAAGAAATAGCGTTTGAAATTTCAGCTTTACTAACTTCTTTTTCGCAGTTTGGAAGACATATGCCCTGCTGAATAATGCTGCATCCTCAAGATCCTGGATATCTTGGAAGAACTAATCACTCCTCATGGCATAATATGTGAAGATGTGCTTTCACTCCTTTTTCTTCACGTCTTGTATGGTACATTTGAGTTCAAATATCTGCAGTAATAATTTTCAGTTCAGTAAGCAAACATTGACGACGATATAAGTCTATGTATGCTGATAATGTGAATGCTGTGTTGCAAAAATGTAATCTTGTACGGTACTTCAAGTACTTCAGCACTTTTGTCATTTATCATCAAAGAGGTGGATGTACCAAATAATGACCAAACTCTTCTCCTTGCTTGTTACCGAAAAGTGAAAAACATTCCGTTGGTGGTTTGGTATCCAATAACATTATCAGCATTGGTTATGATCATTCCATTCGATTTGATTTGTTTTTTGTTTTTATTGTATGCAAGGATTGTTTTTTGTTTGTTTTGCGGGATGCTGTTGGATAGCTCATTTGTGCATCATGTTCTCCATTTATACCCAAATCTGCTGATCTGGGTGGTGTTGTGGAATCTATAATGTCATGGAAGTACAGCAGTAGATTATGGTAAAGGAATCATTTCAAGCAACAATGCTACATAAAACTTAGGTTTGGATCATGTTTGTATTTTTAATATGTAGTTGGATGAAAAAGCTCAGTGAATGTATAGTTGTGAAATACTTTGATTGTTCCGTAGATGATAGATGAATATTATTTTTTTAAAGATGTTTTGAGGTAGTGTTGTTTTGTAAAATTATATCTCAAAAATTAATTCAATATTGTGATAAATTTATTCTTCTAATATTTTTTAATATATATTTAAAAATAAAATTATATATTTTTTAATTAAATTAATAAGTAAATAAATAAATGTAATTTGATAAAAAAAATTTGTATGGTTCAAATATATAGTAAATATAAAATATAATCATATAAATAAATATAAAATATTTAAATAAATAAAAATTCATCTTATAGAGAATATAAATCTCACTAAATTATTTTGACAATCTTATAATTTTAAATAAAATCATAAGATACTTTCAAATTAAAAAAAAAAAGAAAAAAAAAAACTAACATCCTACAAATGTTGAAATGCTAATAATACTAGTATTTAGTATTTGAGTATTTTCAGATTTGAAAAAAAAAAACAAAATACTAATTTATATTTGAGCAATAATGGGCCCCAATACATATTTTAAATGTATTTTGAAGCTCACCCTCGGTTTGCTATTGGGTGAAGGGGTAATAGGTGCTATTGTAATCTTCGACAATAGTGTTGTTATTCTAAGTAGGTAATGAAAAGTACATTTAAAAGCACAACATTGCTTTAATGGCCCAAGCCTTCTTAGACTAGTAGGCTATTACGCCGTGCAACTTCGCTCCCCCAAGCCCTCAAAGCTCAGGCCTTCTGTTTCTGACGCACACAGTGATACGAAAACAAATGCCTCCATAAATGCCACGAGAGGCCTCAGGATAGATCTCCGAGTTCACTGCCCATGGAATAGGACTCGTTCCTGAAGAGAAGAAACCTATGGAAAGAGCAAGGCCTAAATAAAACAGCAATCCATCCTAAGCCGGTGCCACAAACGGACAATGAAGGGATTGCAGCCAAGATGACTGCAAAAAGAATAATACCCTGGAGAGTCTGAGAAGTGCAGCGACGATGCCTGTCAAACTGGTGAGTGCTGATCGGCGCCTGCCACGGAAACCAGCCATCTGGACTATCGTAGGGCTGCAATACATAGCTGCTGTATTTATTCCGGTGAACTGCTGGAAAGCCTGCGCATGAGAAGATTAAAGATGTGCATATCTTAGACGTGTAAATGGTCCCAATCCAAATATAAACTGCACTTTTAAGAGAGTCCAACTTACCAGTGCAAAGTTATACAAATATAACGTGTCTAGCAGAGGGGACAGATTGATTTGGTCTGTAAAGTGTCCGATTGAGTTTAAATGTTAAAGCTCGAGGCTATGTCGAAAGGTACGAAATCCAACTATCAGAGAGAGAGAGAGAGAGAGCGAGAGAGAGAGAGAGCAATTGAAAGTCTGCAATAAACCAGGTGGGTCATGTAGGTTGGTATTCAGACAATATAGATGATTTGGAGTTCAAAGGAAAAAGACCGACTTAGATATTCTGCAATATTGTGGGAGGATGATGGACTTCATTAGTTAGATTCTGAATGACTATTTAAGCTACTAAATTACTTCAATTTTGAGTTAGGAAAGGTCGTGGGTGGGCAAATACTACTCGAATGGTAATGTTCTTAGTACCTTGAATGTTATATATAAAGGCCCTTTTCAATAATAATAGTCAAATGACCACGTTCCTAAATGTTGTCCATCATTTGTAACTATATTATTGATACAAAGGATAATCAAATAACTCGAAGGTTATATATAAAATCCTTCCCCTCGATGTCCATCATTTATAATTACTATATTGTTATAAAGGTTATGATGTGAAGGATAATCAAATAACTTAATTTATCATATTGTTAGAGAAGTTCGAGATGTAGAAGCATTAACTGAGATAATCAAATAATAATTTTCATCTTTAATAAGATCCCGAGTGCAAAGGCCGAGTGATAGTAATTGCAAGGAGGAAGAACATTGTGGCTTCACTAATAAAAAAAAAATTACATTGAAGTTCTTATCTTCTTAGGAAAAAAAATTAGACTATAGTTGGGAAGAAAAATAGTAAGAAGCACAAGAGTAATGGACAGGAACAATCGAGGGACAAAAATTAATAACAATAAGTGATGTAATTGAATAAATTGAGCAAATGGATGAAGATTGATTGTGGCTCCATGAAACCAAGAGAGATGCGAGAGTCATGATATAGCAACATATGTATATTTCATTTGTAGTTTATTAATTGATGTTTTTCTTTGTAAGTAGGAAAAGGATGAGGTTGAGGAAGTCATGATGATAATATTCAATTTGAAGTATTAATCATGAGTTTCATCTATAGAGTTTGAGTTCTTATTGATTATATATTGAAGGACATTATTATCAGTTTTAGCTTAAAATTTATTTATCGACAAACGTTTTATTGTTCTTATTCATCGTGAGTAGTTAATTGATTCATGAAATATATAATCTTATTTATAAATTAATAGTATTTCTGGTTATTACATCTAGGATGACAAGAAGATCCATTTTTCATAAGCACATTTCTCGATTTGGATATTTTCATGATTGGAGGCGTAATTAACATATTCTATCATCCTAGGCTACTAAGTCCAACGCATCAATTGTTTCCAGTATTATCATGCACACTAATTCTAAGGTAATATCCTATTACTATTAGTAAGGTTATTATATATTTTTAATATTATTTAATTAATTTTATTACTATATTTTAATGCAAGAGTATTATCAGTAGGGAATTGGATATTTAACCTAAGCTATAAAATTAATTATGATGGACTAATCAATTTGATGTTTGTTCCCCTTAACACACATTATCATTGGCACCTCATGGTGTTGGATTTTAAGAAAAAAATCTTTTATGTATTATAATTTATTTTAAATTATCAATACGTACTAGATTGCATTCAAAAAAAGCGGTAAGTGAGTAAACTTTTAATGTGTCATACGTACTAGATATATTTCAAAAAGTATATCGTCATACATTACTAACACACATTATCATTGGCACCTCATGGTGTTGGATTTTAAGAAAAAAGTCTTTTATGTATTATAATTTATTTTAAATTATTAATACGTACTAGACTGCATTCAAAAAAACGATAAGTGAGTAAACTTTTCATGTGTCATAAGAGAAATTATAATATTTCAAAAAGTACATCGTCATACATTACTAATAGAAGAAAATTATCACAGATATAACTACTAATCAACTAAGATGTCTCAACAAGTATATCGTCACACATTATTCATTTGTAGAATGAAAAATAAAAAAAGATGAAATGTCTCGAGTAATATGCATATCGTGAGTCTTCATGGGTTTTGCTTAAAATACAGTTGTATATTTCATATCACTTACATAATCTCTGGTTTTGTTTATGGTGTTTTTTTTTTGTTATGAAGTTAATTGATGCCATGATCTATATATGCGACAAGCAAACACCTATTTCTCTTGTCCTTATCCAAACTATTGACATAAAAAAATCAATGTTAATATTATCCAAAAAATATATATATTGATATGGTTAAACTGTCAGTGATATAGTTGTCTTTTGTGTTTTTGATGTGATATAGTGTTTATAGTATTTTTGTTAATATTTATTTTAAACAGTAAAGTTTTATAGTGTTTTTCTTTCTGTATTTTATATAGTGTTTTCTTAAATGGTTATTTTACACAGTAAGGTTTTTCAGTATTTTAATAATGTGATACAATAATGTTTTGTTAAATATCTGTTTTACGCAATACAGTGTTTTAGTAATGTGATATAGTGTTTTATTAAAATTTCTATTTTGCACGGTAAGGTTTCATAGTATTTTAGTATATGTGATATAATATTTTATTCAATGTCTATTATACACAATAAAGTTTTACAGTATTTTGTTAAATGCCCATTCTACACAATAAGATTTTATAGTATTTTAGTAATGTCATACAGTGTTTTGTTAAATATCTATTTTATACAGTAAAGTCTTACAATATTTTAGTAATGCGATATAGTGTTTTGTTAAATGTATATTCTTGGTATATATGATACAGTATTTTTGTTCGATGTCCATTATATACAGTAAAATTTTATAATGATTTGTTAAATGTCTGTTTTACACAATAAGGTTTTACAGTGAGTGTTTTAGAAATGTCATATAGTGTTTTGTTAAACATCTATTTTTACACAGTAAGGTTTTACAGTACTTTAGTAATATGATAATAGTGTTTTATTAAATGTGTGTTTCACAGTAAGGTTTTACAATGTTTTAGTATATGTAATATAGTGTTTTGTTAAGTGTCAATCACATTAAAATACTACAATACAACTCAAAAATGCTTGAATTTTAATAAATCAACACTGATATATACATATATATATTTGCGTACGAAAAAAAGCACCACAATTGCTTAAGTCGGCGGCAATCTACACGAACGACCATTGTAGCCTAACTATTTGCATCATGATTTTTTTTTTTTTTATTTTTCTCAGTGATTCAATCCTTGCCTTTCTTCGTCGTCTTCATGTCGAACCTAATATTGTTTGGAAATATATTTTTCACATATTTTTTATTGTATGTTTTTGTCGAAAAAAAAATCATAAAACAAATATGGATTCAAATCTTTTATAGCTAATGATCGCCATGGCATGGGAGCATGGGGTTCCAAACAGCTAAAATCAACCACATAAATATGTTTTATCGTCAATGTTGACTATAACTGTGAGAAATGTCTAGACTATAGTATTTTCTTTTGATTTCTTTATATGCTTCTCAAAATAACTCATCAATAGAACCATTTTACCTTCTTTTTTTTTCTTGTCATCTCTGTTAAAAAAATATATTTGTCATAGGTCTTGCATTAATCCTAAGACTCTTAATACAACCTCCAAATGTCCAAAAAAGCTCATAAAAAATACTATATATATATATATATAATATTATCAATAATTCTTATATTCGTTACACTAAATTCTATATACACAATTGTACTATGACATCATTTGCATCATGTATTCCAAGAAAAATAATAAACATATTTCGTTACAGTATTTTTATGAAGTATTTATAGTGTTTTCATTCGAATTTCTTAAACACTATAAAATCCATTTAAAAATATTATGTAAGTAATATTTTTGTAATTTTTTACATTCATTACATTGCATTCCAAACACACAATTGTACTAGGATATTATTTGCATCATGTATTAAAAAAAATGATAAAAATATTTTGTTATAGTGTTTTTTAAAAAGTGTTTATAGTATTTTTATTTTTATTTCTAAAATACTATAAGGATCACATAGTATGACATCATTTGCACCCTAGATTCTAACGATGTGATTCAAGTATATGGTTATAATGTTTTTATAAAGCATTTAAAGTATTTTGATTTGTTTTTATAAAAACACTATAACGCAAATATAAAAACACACACTGTAAAAAAATTTTACTTCAGTTCATGATAATATCTAAACAATTACAGTTCATGAGTCTACACACACTTACTTTCATTCCAGTTCATACATTAATAAGTTATGATTAGTGTATTCTACTGTTGTTGATTATTTAAAATATGCTTACAAAATAAATGAATGATTTAGCCTTTATAGAATCTTTTTTTAAAACTTTATGGAATTCTTCTTTTATTCAGAAAAAATTGTAAACTAAACACAAAAACACTGTAAAAACTTGAGTCATTCAACATACACGTTTTATTAACGATCTTTAAAAAAAAGGAGATAACTTGATGAAAAAGCTAAAATAGATTGAATATACTTGCATCTGTAACAGTAAAAGTCTCTTAGATTGGAGGGTTTAAAAACCCACAAAACTATGAACACATGTGAAAAACACTTTCAAATAATAATAAAATTCACAGTTCCAAACAAGAGAGGAGTGCAAGAGTTGCTTTGGTTGATGATCTTTTATAAAGTAAAAGATGGAAAAGAAGAAAGTTGAATCCTAAATAGTCTTTGAGGCTAAACCACTGACATCGGACCAAACCCACCGATCCATTCATATGAACTGATCGACGGTCCTTCTACAAGTGGGGTTAGTTTGACTAATCTAAATATGTTCCACATATAACGTCAGATTCTACAAGAAGGTCAACCATCGTCATCCACCATCTTGTTAGGTGGCCTTCTCCAATGTTCTTGTGGACTAATTTTCCAAGCTTTCAACTACTCTTCCCTCGAATCGAATTCATATCTCTTCTCATGTCAACCATCTCACCCCTTCGAGATAAACTCTGCAGACAGTGTATTCATGTCTTCTTGATGTGATCACAGAGTCGACCGACCTACTCGTTGGTTTCGACATATCTATCCTTTCAGAGTTCCTAAATGGCATATTTTTACCTTTAAAGTTTGATTTAATATATACATATATCCCACCCTTTTTTAACATCTATTCAAGAAAACTCTATCCTTGTTAACTTACAAGTTTGGGATTCATCACAATGATATTCGTAAGAATGTACATGTTATACTTCAAATTTAGAGGATAAATACAGAAATCACATAATTTGGATACAAGTTTTTCTTCCTAATAAAACATAAAATAATGGACCACGTATATAGATACAATTGAAAAATATTTATTTTTGCATTTACTTTCCCTGTATTTTTCATGTAAAGTTTGCATTTAACTGTTTTCTTTCCTTTCTGTGCTTCTACACATTGGGATGCTCATATATATATATATACAATATAAACACTATTCTAACTAATGTTCTAACATCATTTTAGTTAATTATGTTGTCACCAACTCCTTGATGTGTTGGATGACAACATAGTTTGACAAATTCTTCTGATTTGGTTCCTCCGATTATTCCTGCCAGTTTTGATAATGGAAGAGCCGAGCATTACAATTTGTAGTGATTTTGACATAAAGTTGTTCAAAGTCAAACAACTCCACCTGTTTGTTCTCTTTGGATGTAGATGATGGAAACATGTCACTTGGGTGGCGTTGTTTGACTCATTAATCTCGAGTTTCTCATCATTTAAATCTTCTCCTTGTTTAATTAAAATTTACTTTCTAATGTTTAAATTGTTAGAGAACTTTGGATTTTGAATTTGGGATAGGCCATGATTCAATTATTGCTAATGTTGTCATATGAATATTTCTTTCTTGTTATAAATAAAAATACATTTAAGTTCATTGCAATTCAAAAATACATTAGTGATTTTGACCTGAAGTTGTCCAAAGTCAAACAACTTCACCTGTGTTTTCTCTTTGAATGTAGATAATCAAAACATGTTGCATAGGTTGAGTTAGTTATATATATATATATATATACACACACAGGAAAATATTGTGTATAATATAAATAGATTTATAACCTTAACTAGGCTAACTACAAATCTAAAAATATGATATTGTAATAGTCAATGAGCAATGAAAAAAAAAAAAAAATACAATATGATATCACTTACAATTCTTTAATAATGTTTATAGTATTTTCAATAAACATAGGCTAAAAATTGATGAATTTATTTTAATGTTCTTAATCTAATCATAACCTTTGTAGGTTGAAGAAATGACTCGAGGATTGTTTTTTCCCAATGGTTGGTGTGGACTTTTGGAATTTGAGAGAATGTCTACTATGGAGACTTTCTTAGCCAAAATCTATTGCAATCTTTGAAGGCAAAGGAATGTCCTCAGATTTACGGGGATTGGGTGTTGACTATGGAACCAATTAGTGGATGCGTGGAAGAGAACGTTTTGACCAGCATGGGGAAAAATGTATCCGAGAATAATTTGTCCTCATCACAACTTGTTCAATTTGATCACATGAAATGACTATTATGCCCTATGTTTAGAAGAATGTATCAATTAAATTGTATTTGGAATATATTTATATTTTTAATATGTATTTAGAGAAAAAGATTTGAATAAGCGTGTAATTATGGATATCTTGAGTATTTTAAATATACATTGATGTAATTATATTTCAAAAGTTCATTGAACAATATATGCTAAATTTATTCTGCTGATATTTTTAATATTTATTCAAAAATAAATACATATTTTTATTTAAATTAATAAGTAAATAAATAAAGTACATAAATGAATAAATATAATCTTACAAAAAAAAATATATTAAATTATATAGATATATAATAAATAAATAATATAATCATATAAATAAATATAAAATTATTTTGAAAAATAAATAAATAAAATTTAACTTATAAAAAATATAAATCATATTGGTTTCTTACTATATCATGTTGATAACTTTGTGATTTAAGATGATATCGTAAGGTACTTTAAGAATTTAATATCCCCAGCACTTAATATTTACAATATAACATTCCAATCAATTATAATTTAAAAATATTAAATATTAATTTTTATTTAACATATATATTAAATTTATAATACATATTTCAAATATGTTCTCAAAAGCTATCTATTAAGGACATCGATCGATTATTCTATTCTTCAACTATCCATGTTTTGTTTATGGCTGGCTGGCATTACTTGGAAAAAAAAGAAAAAGAATATTGTTCACAAGCTATTGATCCAAGAAATATCTTTCGTGGTATAGGGGTATTCTCGGAATAACGAAAAGGAACCCACCGCGGTCAAAGACTTGGCCGACTGTGCATCCAACGAACCTTTTCTCCTTTGTCGCCCGATCTCCGTAAAGGAAAGTTGTGCACTTTTGACTTCGATGTCGGTCCGCTGACGGACTTGGTGGGACGAATCGAGACAGGGGTCGGATTCTTCGCTGAAGCTGCCGCCATCTCTCGCGTCCGCGGCTTTAATTGACGGTCCCAAGGTGTTCCGATCCCCGCTTCCACCTGACGGCTTCTACCCATCAACGTATCGTTTTCTCGATCCTGTTCCTTCTCGGGATTGGGTTTTGCTGTTAATGTTCTCGGAGCTTGAAAGATCCTATCTTTGAGTTGTTGGACGAATTTGAGAATAGTTTCAGCTAGAGAGTAGGGTTCTTAGCCCTTTTTCTTCTTGATCTGTGGAATTGATGATTTCATTAGTAGTACTTTTAGCGTGTGCTTTGATCCATTTCTGATGCATCTTCTGGCATTGGCAGTTCCATTTCCAGATACTGAGAGATAGAAGGACAAATGAGGTCACCGTCGCTTCTTGCGCACTGCTTGCCGGCGTTGGTGCCTCATGACAAGGCCAGTTTGAAGGCGGATGTTTCCCTGGTCTCTGAAAGGGATTTGCGTCTTCCCTCACCAGCCATTGAGATTCTTCCTTCCAAGGTATTTACCATTTCAACTTCTAGCATAGTCGCTTTGTTTGTTAAATGTCAAGTACTTGATGTAGTTACAGAAATCAACTAAGTTTAGTTTGTGCGCAGACCATCATTTGTGTGATTTTCATTTTGATCATAGAATTTCGATTTGGTCAAGTGTCCTGTTATGTGCATGAATTATTAACGTCTGACAGATTTGCGACCGTATATTGTTCTTGTGATGAACAAGCCCTACAAAATAGGGTTTATGTACAATTCCTCATTTTTTTGCCATGGTTGTTTCACAGAATGCTCATCCATACAAGTATGCTGGAGAAAATTTTGATCTGCAAGGTCTCAAAATTTTTAAGGTACATGCGCCAAATTTGTTATTTCTTTTTACATAATTTCTGGTTTAACCTCCACAACCAGATTCTGAATGGATCATCGCCTTTTGTTCCGAAAGGAATCTGACAAACTTGTGATGCCATCAATGGATCTTGCTGTGTGCTATGTTCTTCTTCCATCAACGTTTATGTATTAATTTTTATTATTTACGCCCCAGGGAAGGGTTAGGTTGTCTGATGTGATTGGGTTTTCAAATTTGGAGATGGCTTCATCCAAATCTGATGGTGAGTACATAAGATCTAAGAGATTTTTGTATTTTTCATGTAAATTTGGATGGCATCATCCAAATCTATATCTACATTTGCCTATATATATAGATGCATACATATAGGTTTATCTTCTCATGCTGCAGGATCTCTGAAATCTTGGGAGAGCTCAACCGATCTTGTCAACAGTGTCAAGCTTGAGATTCGTGATGGACTGCTGAGTTTTAGAGGCAAAAGGGTTTTAGAGGTACCTACATTTTAGGAGTCCCTGTCCTTTTTATTCTCAATCTATCAGCCTTTAGCTTTTGGTTAGTTTGTCAAATATTATATACCGCTTGATGCTGACTAAGTTAGAAAAAATTGTTGCATTCTGCTTTAACAAGCTTCAATGATCCTTCTTCACATGTCATGATTTAATTCTAATGTTGAACATTATGATATTAAAACATCATCTCATTCCCAATATTAACAAAATCCACATGTCATTTTTATGTTGATAATTTTAACTCTCATGTACATGCTTCGGAAGTTAGATGTTGTTGACTTTATTCGTTGATAGATGACTTCAAGATATTTGATTGTTCTTTTGCCGCAGATGAAATAGTATAGTTCTAATTTTTGTTGATAATTGCTGCAGCTTGGTTGCGGTTATGGTATAGCTGGGACTTTTGCTTGCCTCAAGGTATCCATATGCCCTTAACGACTAAGATGCTCAAATTCACATATCCAAGTTCATATCATCCTGCATCATATTGTACTGGCCTAATTTGTCATGCAAACTTGTCACAGGGTGCTTCTACAGTTCATTTTCATGATCTCAATGCTGAAACCATCAGATGCACAACCATACCCAATGTCCTTGCAAATATTGAGCAGGCCAAGGACAAGCAGGGTCGTCAATCAGAGAGTCCCCTTACTCCATCTCGACAGCATTTGACTTCTGATGTCCATTTTTATGCTGGGGACTGGGAGGAGCTTCCCAGTGTCCTATCTGTGGTGAGGGTAGATGGTTTCGAGTTGGCAAGTGGGGCTAGCCTTAGCCTCTCTGAGGATGACTACATTGATGCATGTAGCAGTCAGGAGGGAAGTGTGATTGCTCAGGAAACTAGCTCCAGGCGGTCAAGGAAGCTCTCTGGAAGCCGTGCCTGGGAAAGGGCAAGTAAGACAGACCCAGGAGATGGAGGCTATGACATCATTTTGATTTCTGAGATCCCTCATTCAGTAACCTCCCTGAGGAAGCTATATGCCCTGATGACAAAGGTTAGCTGAATTTTTCTTCGTAGTCTTGAAAATTTTCGTTGGTATCAAATGTGCATGAGATTCCTGGTAAACCAATATGATAAGAAATTTATAAAAATTAGCCGGTTCTCTCCAGATCATTATAATCTTGTTTGGAACTCATGAAACAATTTCTAAAACTTGCTTTAATTACCCCCCATAGACTTTGAGCCTTCTTTATGCAGAATCTGTCATGTTATGTTGTCCATAGTCATCTTTCAGACTCCACTAATGACTAACTTGTGAAAGTTAATATCAAGGTTCAATGTCTCGTGCCAACTGGCTGTGCTGGTCGTGGACTGGATCAGTTCGTACCAGTCGGTACCAGTTTTTGGAAAATTGGCCACAAAATAGCCAAAAATTACTGAAAAATAAAAAACCTTCTTTTAAGCCCTCTTTATTCTAATTTTAATGTAATTATAATTCAATTTCAATAAGAATAAGGTGCAAATGATTCATGAATGGTAAGTAATTATAGGTTTTTTAGGCCTAATTATTTCAAATTGACCCTAAAAGTAAGATAATGAATCTACATGATGATTAGACCTAATTATAATAAATTGGTTCTAAAAGTAAGATAATGGATCTAATTAAGCCTAGATTTAAGAGAGATATACTAATCATGCTTAACATGCTATGATTAGGCCTAATTACCCTAAATCGGTCTTAATAGTAAAATAATAATTTTAATTGTGCCTAAACTAAGGAAAGATGATGACCCCAAATTACCCACCATCAAATAGCTGTGATCAGGCAAAATTAGCCCTAATTTGAGCCTAAAAGTATGATAATGGACTTATTTGAATCTAATATTAGGAGAAATACATTAATCAACCAATTATTCATAATAAGACATTAATAAGGGTTTACAAAAATAACAAAGTCTAAAGTCCCAATTATTTGGAATCGACTACATGGTTCTTTTGTCGCCATTGAGATATGTTAAAAATCATATGTTTAGTTAAGTTTAGAAAACTTAAATCTTTATTTATAGTTTCTATTAAAGTCTTATTAGGTTTTTCTTTATCTTAGCTCGTACCAGTAATATTAATCATTTTACCTCTAACTACCGCATCCGTGGGCTTCATAAGCATATGTCCATATCATCTTAAATGATTCTCTCTCATTTTATCCTCCATCGAAATTATATTTAATTATTCATAAATAAAAATATATATTTTTTATCTTTCCTAATAACTCTATACATTTATCTCAGCATAATATAAGGAGGATCTAATTATGTCAAAAGATAACTAAAGAGCACAAAGACTTTTAAATTGGCAAGATCTTCCACCAAATAATGCATTTGAATCTCTCTAATTAAAATCCTTCCAACTGAAGCTTCTAAAGTTTTTTATGAGCTCTAATCATGGATTAGGATGTTTAATTGAGAGAGTGAGAAAGAATAAGAACGACAGAGTATTTAGAATGTTTAATTGAGAAAGAGAGTGAGAAAGAGTAAGAAAGGAAGAAAGACTGAGGGGGAGTGAAAGAGGGGAGAGAAGGGCTTTTGAAAGAGGGGATAGAAGGGCTTTTAAAAGAGGGGGGCCTTCCTCAACAAGGAGTCCAATGGTCAAATTGATCATTGGATCACAATTGACTTGAACCATTGAACCGGTATGATTGGAATCCGATTGTTACCAACCGATACAAGTCGGTGCTGGTCAAGTATTGATCGTACAGAGCGATGCAAGGGGTGTACTGCCTACACCCCTGCTTCCTGCCTGCTGCCCAAAACAGGCTGGTTTGCACACCGGTGGTTGGTCAGACATGTACCACTTGTTTTGTTTCGTATGGGCAGTACGACAGTCATTGGTTAATATATAGAATTGCAGTGATTTCATGGTAGAATGTGAAATTTGAAAGTCAAATTTTCCTCCTTGTGGGCATTATGTCAAGAAATATACTGTGTCCTAAATGTTTTTGTTATTTTTAATAACAATTAAAAAAAATCATATACTTAAAGAAATATCTGGTTTGTATTCAAGAATTATTGTACAAGCGATGCAGATTCAATAAGCAATCTGAAGTATCCGTGTTTCATAGTCAAGAATCGTGGACTAAAACAGGCTAAATTCTTTCTGTGCAGTGTTTGCGACCACCATATGGAGTGTCATATTTGGCTGTGAAGAAAAAATTTGTAGGTCCTAACGGTGTAGCGCGACAACTAAAAGCTATGGTGCATGAGGACAACATTTTTAGTGTCCACATGGTTTCCAGAACGTCAGATAGGGAGATCTGGAAATTCTTTTTCAACTGAGCATATTTAACGTTGGAATATATTGTTGTAGTTATTATCATCTGATTGGCATTAAGCCACAATGTACATCTCATGTCTGTTTATTTATTTGTTTATTTTTGAAAAAACGTTCAGAAATATTGGACCTCTGAGCTTGCTCAAAGGCTGGAGGGAGTGCTACCATTTTGTAGTTGATATGTACACAATGATTCATTCATTCATGTTCAATATATACATATATACTTAAAAGACTTCATTTTCTGCATTGATTGATGAATTTTATGTCAAAGGATTGCATGTGTACTATAATTTGTCATTCTGTAATATCAGATGAATTTTACAACAAAGGATTACAACCAAAGTGCCAAATCCTATGACTCTGTTGATAGATGATTTGTGATAAAGATCAAAATCAATTATGATTCTTGGTAAATGCCTTTGCTACAGAATGGTGATCCTAATCCTGATTTTTTGTAGTCAAGTCTTTGTGGGTGGAAAGTCATGTTATGGCATCAACTGGAGTGGAATTTAAGGCAAATTAATGTTGCTTTCTGGTAAAAAAAATAATAATAATACAAGCCTTCCATGTTATATTCTAAAAGATGATATCAAACATTGTGCTTCGATCTGCTGCAGCATTTCCACGATCTTTGGAACACCTGAGAAGAGAAATGGGTGTGAAACAACTTAATTTAACTCGGAACCTGCAGGGCCATGTACCAATCCATAGCCAATCCAAACTCCTACACTTTTTTGTTTCATCATTTTATGGCCTTCCAATCAATTTATAAACTTCTATTTACTTTTTAACATCAATCTGAAGAAGAATCTAAAGGAGAATAACTAGAAACAGGAGAAAAAGAAATCTGAAGTAAAACACCGATCATACAACTTTGGTGTATATAGATAACACAGGGCCTAATTTTACTGTGACATAATAAATATTGTGGCTGCAACACATAGTAGCCCATTAACATCAAATTTGTTTTGCATAGTAAGAGTCTAAACATCAACAAAAAAAACAAAAAACAAAAACATAAAACAAAAAAAAAAAAAAAAAAAAAAAAAACATAAAACACATATAGTAATTTTAAGCGGCTTTTGAATCACCAACCAAAATCCAAAAGGGGATTAAGCTCAAAAGGAATAGTCGGGTTCGAAGACCCTCTTGCCGCCCAGAAGCTTTGGCTGCTCCTTCCCCTTCTCTTCCACATCCATCCCTCCTTCTTCCTCACTCTTCTCCCTCCCTTCCTCTATGATCTCCTCGAAGGCTGGGTGTGTTAGTATGCTGCGGAGAAGCTGAGTCCCCCTGAGAGCGTTGGTGAGAGGGAGGTGCCCCTCCGGTGTGTCGTCCTTGAGCTCCCACATGAACTCGCCGGGGAAGGACCTGTATCCGTACTGTTCCACCTCCGTGTCCAGCCGCCTCATCCACCCCACCCTGATAAAGAAGCGCGTGAAGTCGCGGCCCGACTTCTCCCACAGCCGCCGCTGCACGGCGTACCCGAAGCGGCCGCCGCTGTGCTGCAGCCACAGCCGGTCGATCGCCTGCAGGTCGGCGGCCTCTATGAACTGCACCTCCGAGAAGAACACGTACCCGCGCTTCTGTGCGGCCTCGCCACCGAGGGCGATGAGTAGGCGGCGCGTCTCCTCGTCCGCCTGGCGGAAGTCGCGCGTCGACAGGTAGTTCGCGAGGGCGTCGAGTGGCGCGGAGGAGGAGACGCCGGCTGGTGCTACAGTACTGGATGAGGTGGTGCTCGGGGAGGAGGAGGAGCAGGGGACGTTGGAGAAGAGCCTGTAGGATTTGCTTGGTTTGAAGAAGATAGAGCCAGGAGACGAGGTGAAGTAATGTTGATGGTGGTTGTGGTGGCGGAGAATGGATTGATGGAGGGACTGGAGAGACGTACTGGCCATGTTGGGGGTGGGGAGAGAGAGAGAGAGAGAGAGAGGGGACAAGGAATGGTTGGGAAAGAGCAAGAAGAGGGTGGCAGAGAGGAATGAGAAGATGACTAAGGTATATCATATCCAGGAGATATGTAAGGTGAGCTGTGATTGGTTGGGAATGGGTGAGGTACGATACTATCTCCGTTCGAGATGTTGGTGGGCATGAAGCCATCTTTAGAATTATTTACAATTGATTCTTTTTTCCTTAAACATAACTTCTCTATGAATTTATTTATTCTTTTCTAACATCAAACTCTCTGAGCAAGGCAAGAGAACTCTATTAGATGCTAGTATCTAATCCCTTGTCTGATGATTCTAAGCTTGCCTCATAATTCGAAGGAATTGAAATATGCTGTGTTTGGTATTTTGATTCCCTTTGGAAAATTTCACTTTATGTGATTTCTTAGTCTCATTTGATTCTTATTTAGTTATTCTTACACAGCATTTTAATTCACAAGTTGCTAATTGTTGGTGCATGTTTAACAGATGCTTAGGTTTTCAAGATACTCAAGCTGAAAGAAGACTGAAGGCAACATTGATGGGATATTATACCAGCAAATACTGTCACATTTAATCAGTCAACTTTATAATTTGGGTGTTTATGATTAAGTCTACAATCATTATAATCCTCCATAAATTTGGGATAAATTTGCAATCATGCTTGTGAGGTTTCTTGCTCACCTGCTGCAAGCGGCTTTATCGATTGGGTTAGACACAGATCATTCTCATGATTTGTCTCTTGAGATAGTTTTTCAAAGAATAAAAATAGTAGCTGTTGAATGAGTATAAGCTACTTAGGAGACACTAATCATATGACTTCCAAAGCAACCAAATGTATTCACTTCCTAGACAAACATGCAAATCAAGCTAAAATATACTGTTCTGGAGTCAACTGAACCATAAATCTATCCACATTTTCTTCAGAAATTGTTGAAATATTTATGTACTTCTTCTGTCTCTGTTTTCTCTGTCTTTATATAGTCATTCAAATCACTAGTATTATACGATAGGCTTATGCAACACCGAAGAACTATCCAAGATCAGGGACAGTGAAGTACTCCTCCTCATCAGATATCTCAAGCCTAGGCTTCTTAAACAAAGTGCCATACTTGTTGCCTCTGCAGAATCCTGCATCACTAGCTTGTGGAACAGGGAATTTGTTGGCTCTGTAGAAGCCTGTGTTGCTTGCTTGTGTGGTGGGGAGTTCAGGGACTTGAGCTGCTGTTTGGGTCACCTTGGGCAGTTGGTCATGGAAAAGACCAATGTCTGCAAACCAATCCGACTCCTCATATCCTACAGGAGACCCCTGCAATGTATTGAATCGAAGTATGATTACCTTGTGTGAAGTAATCAGAAGTTCTACGAATCAAGCAAGTGTCGGCAACTCATACCTTGTAACCAGTTTCTTGGTCATAAAGTTGAAGGAACTCATCAACAGCCCATGCCGAGTCCATGAATGATGAAATGGTTTGTGGTGTTTCAGGAACTTTTGCTGCTGGTGTGGCTGGCCCTTGGTTTGGTGGTTCGGTATTGTCATTGAAGTCATTGTTGCACATCGCATTTGCAGCCACACGGATTCCAGTGGCCAGGTAACGCTGGTGGTTGCCGGTAAGGGTGCCAGCGACATGAATGGGTTCATCACAGTCCCGGCAAAATAGGGCTCGATCCTCAACACAGAATATGAAAGCTGCCTTCTCCTAGAAAATGCATGCAGACAACCAAAAAATTGATATGAATCATCATCACATACTCTAAATACTGTTGAAGTGTATCAATGTACATATTTACTTGGATACTAGTAGTATCTTTCCAGAATTTACTGCTACTCACTATTACTAGTTTGCAAACAGCGATATTCTTGTTTTATAAGCTGACCATCTGCTTAATTCTGCCTGTGCAGTGGCATTGGTCGATAAAGGTCAATATGGGGAGTCTAATAATAGCTTTTCTGAGGTCCTGAGATTTCCTATGATCCCTGGAATCCTGGTGTTTTTATCAACAGAGATGATCAAGCAGGTATGACTTGCTCAGATTTGTATTTCTTGAGTGAATGATGGGTCGATACCTCAGTTCATTTGCCAGAGCTGAAATGAAACACACAATGCTGATGACATCTGATGACCATTGGGTTAATTAGTCCATAAACGTGTGATTAAATTAGGTGCAGATAATTTGCTAAAAAAAAGGCAAAAGATGGTTAGCAAAGGTCGACGACCACTAAATTATGTTAAATAGATACCGTTCTGACGTTGCTCGTTTTTTTACAGACATGTGCAGAGAAGGTTTAATATAAGTAAAGACTAAGAACAAGAAAGATACGTGGATGAGTGTCATAGTCATAAATCAAACATGTTGAAGAACTCGAGAATCTTACTGAAACTTTAAGATCATTTGTAAGAGGAATTCTTTTTCCAGTTAATTCCTTTTCAGCCAAACCCTTTGCTTTCAGTTCATGCAGCATGACTGTATGTTTTGCATTCGACACACAACTTTATCTAGCACCAAATGTATTATTGTTGGCATTTCAAATTCTTTCAGGCAGAAGGATTGAAGTAGTCAAGTGACACAGAACCAAGAAATATGAATCTAATCAGGTGCATAACAAGGATATCATGTCGTTGGAAGCTGGAAAGATGTTGGTTTGAAGTAATAATTTGAGAAATATTGTTTCAGAAGACCCTATGGCTAAAATTGCATGTCTTAAGCTAAAAATGTTCAAGCAAAGACATTCGATTCTTCGTATGACTTCAATCTGCTTAGACTTTTCCCTCTTTCATCTTCTTCAGCCTTCTTTTTCTTTCTTAACAAAACATGGTCTCTAGGGAGCTTTCTCCATTCTTGCTTCCAGCGCAAATCACTAATCATGATGTTCCAGATGCTATCGATGAGAAAGAATCCTACAAACTTGTTGCAATATTGAATAAAATGGCAAACATCTCATAGATCATTACCAACATACTTTTGAAATGCCATATTTTGCTGGAAAAATGTGTAAAATTTTCCATTGTGCATATCTCCAAAGAAAGCTAATCAAGTAGATGACTTGTTAGCTAATTATGCTAGGCAGGTAGGCCTTCCAATTGAGCTTGGATCCATTCTCGCAAGCAATGTTCTTAAAGATATGGTGATCATCTTGTTACAAATTATAAATAAAAAAAAAAAAGTTTCCATATTCTAAAAGTAAAAACCTCTTTGGTTAAGACAATCATCAAGGTGCTCTTTTTCCCCTGAATTGAACACCTTGTTGAATGGATATAATTAATTCAAAAAACTGTGGTTTAATTAATCTAAGATCTTATGTTTCCTTGAATAAGAAGGATGAAAAAAATATTAATTTGTAACCAAGCAATAGACAGCAATATGATGCTAGTATATCCTGATACTCCACAAGCACAGAGGAAGCTATCACTGATAACTAGCCATTCCTAAAAAATTTTCAGACTCCATTTCAAATGTGAATAAAAAAAAGACTATGCTCTCAATAAGCAACATCATGTTATAGCCCCATAAATCCACTTGCATATTTTCCCCAAAGGAAGAGATAAGAACCACACTCAAACACTAAGAAGATATTCCTGATGGACTCTGCCATTCTGAAAGCTTATCGACTCTGACTAGGAAAATGTGATACTTATCTTACGGATAACTTTATTGTGAGTGTATCCATTGAATCAAATGAATTAAAAGTCCTCCTTCATAATTACTTGATTGATTTTGAACCCTCCTAACCTTGAGTTATATATTTAGCTTTGATATTAACCATTGTGATAATATCTTGATTACCATAGGAAGGCCCCTCTGTTTTGTGTCTAATATCTTTTTCTGTATGATTCAAATCCATTTACCAGAGTTCCGATTCTGACATCACAAGTTTACCGCAATGAAGAAATACCAGATTGATATCTGTTTCCTGGATGAGGTAATGGTGCCCCAAAAAATGAGAAGAATTGATCTATCTACATGCTATTATAGATGATTTGAAGGACTCAGAATAATGTTGAAACTACAGAATACACTATCAAGCTTTAGCATGTCAAGATTTGAACTCCTTGTCTAAGTTGCTCACCTCATGCTGCAAGAGAGATAACAGAGAGCATGAGAGGAGAAAGGCAAGGAGGCAAAAGGGGAGGGGAGGGGGTGGTGTTCGGTTGAGTATAGTACTTGGCAGATGTCACAGCGAGGGAGCTTGTTGGAGAGGCAGTCGAGGCGAAGCCTCTGGTGCTTGCTCGCCAGCTTGTTCGCCAAGTGGATCTCGACATCGCAGCTGGCGCAAAGGGCGGCCTCGTCGGCGCAGCATATCAGCGTCGCCGGCGCCTTCTCACACACGTCGCACTGGATCTTCATGCCTCCTCACTCTTTCCTCTTCCTTTCTTCCCTTCTCTCTCTACCAACCTCTCTGCTATGTCTTCTTCCTCCTCTTGCTCAGGCTTCAGGTCACCTCAGCAGGCACCATACTGCACAACCAGAGAAGAGTTATCTTCCTCAGAGGCAGCAAAGACACTTAAGCTGACGGGGAGAGAGAGAGAGAGAGAGAGAAACAAGAACTGAGCTCAGGTGCAGGCTCCCGTGAAGCTAGCTCAGAGAGGACATACCCCTTATCAGGAGAGCATCAGAATGGAAGGAAGGATTCGAATGGAGAGAATAGAACCCATTATAATTCCGATGCATTGTCGAAGATGACTGCTACTGTTTGGCCAGTGTGGGGCTGCCAAGATGTGGCTGTGGGTGGCCTGTGGAACTCGTGGCCAGGAGTGGCTTCTCTCTTGCTTTGACTTCCAAGAAATCTGTATCTCCTAATGCTGTCCTTCCACACCTTCATTCGGCAAGCTGCAAAGGGCGGTGACAGTGCATCAAAAAACGGTATCTACTGATGCTGCTTTGCCACACTTTCTTTGGCAGTGTTCGGACTCCTGACAGCAAAGTAGGACGTCAGATGGTGTACAGTACAACTTGTGTCGGAAGAAATCATCCGCACAACCACTCTCAGCAAAGATGCTTTTGGATAAACCATCTTGGAAGGAATTTTAGTAGTTGGATGGTGAAAAATTGCAGCCGCATCTATGGTTCTAAACTCATGGAGACCCATCTCGAAAAGTTACTTGTCAGAAAACCCAGAAAGCATGCAGTGAGATTTACTGCTGTTCATGGAGGCACCAAAGGTGCTGCTCATATCTTCATTGACAAGATACTTGTGTGTTCTGTTGGTGGTTGACCAAAAGTAAGGATGAGAAGGTTAGAATTTGCATGATATTGGGAGGGCTCTCAAATCAAAAGCTAAAAGCTTGGTTATTGGAGAGGTGAATGGAATCAAAGCAAGATATTATTTAAGCAGAATGTGCAAATCAAAGTGCTCTGAAATATATAATTATATTCCCATGAGATTAACTGGAGGAAAGCATGGGCACTGTCAGCAGAAAACAAAATCGTGAGAATAATTATGGTATCTGCTTGCGGAGTCATTTACTGTCTCTAAATTGGCAATATCCATAAGCTTAGATATGTGAAGTCTGAGAGCGACATGACAACAAGTTTTTGTTAATGTTAGATCATTTTTCTTATATTTATAAGGAAACTAAAAACTAGAGCTTTTTCTTTCAAAATGTGGACATGACAATAAGTTTTTGTTAATGTTAGGTTTAAGATCATCATATGTAATTTTATCTTTATAAGTAAAATCTTGATTGCAAACAAATAAATATATAGTTTTATCGGTTCTCGTCGCCCTCCGAAGATCATACAAGTGATTATTTTAAATAATAGGCTGATGAAATACATAATTTTTTTTTTTTTGTATATTTATAAGGAAACTAAAAAACTACAGAATTTTCTTTCAAAATGTCGAATTATTTTAATAGCCTCTATTAAAAAAATTCTTGCATAAATGCCCTTTGTGAACTAATTCAAAGCACACGAGATGTAACGCGATGAATGAAGTGAATACTAATTCAAAGCACATCACACATCGTGAGTGACATGTTTTGATGTAAATAATTTGGCCCGATGGTTGGACTATGGCAATCGAACTGGAACTGGAATTTTTTGCAGTTATATAATAATGCTTATTAAACTTTGCCTCAAGGAAAAAGCAACATGATTGAGACCTACTAAAAAATCTGCTCCCATTTTCTCACTTGCTCTTTCTTCTTGTGATGCAGAGACTATTGTTCATATTGCTGGTAATCACGGAATGGATAAATGTTGGAGTCTGGATTCGCCACAGCTCGATCGACAGATGTCAACCGAGCAATGGGCGTGGCATGGTTAGGAACTGGAGGACTACTCTGTGCAATGCATTCAAGCACTTCGATTAATTCCTTCAGCAACTCGGGGAAAGGTGTGCTTGTGGCTCCTGTTGCTTCTGCATTAAAGAAAGAGCATTGGTTGGCTTCGGCATGTGGTGTCTAATGCCGAGCGCACTGCAAGAAACAAGTGGCCCTTGTCGAGCTTCGGAGCCACCACTCATCTCCATGAATCAACTGCATGATGGAGCTTCAGCATTACGATGTGTTTTTGTACACTGGCTTTGTGGCTTTCATTAGAGAGACGATCAACTTCTTGCGTCTTGTGACAGTGAAAGTGCACTCATCTTTGGAGGTGGCCTACAAGTGTATTATTCTCTATTAGGGTTCTACAAGTGTATTATTCTCTATTAGGGTGGCCTTTTAAAAACACTTTTGTTAGACCATTAAAAATCTTTGGAGGTTAGAGTGTAGAATTAAGATTAATTGAAAAGAAAGCATATTTTATTTATACGGGCATTATATGTACCCTAATTGACTGCTTGATTTATATTGGCAAAAGCAGTACAAGATTGTGTATGATATCAATTGAGATACAACTTTGATGTCACTTATTGTTGTTCCAATACATCACGAGGGGAGTCAAGTTTTTGGTCAATAAGTCGCAAAAAGTTGAGGTGTCATATTCAATTTGCACTACTAAAAGTACACGTGTTATTGTAGTAGCTTAAAGGTCAAACTTGAGTGTCAACGCTTCACAATAGATCAATAATTTGTTTTGTATATATTGTTGTCTACATGTAATCTTTATCATATATTACAAACTTAAGATCATCATCCTACGACGACTTTATCACATATCACAAACTTAAGGCCATCATCCTACGACGAAGAACCATCAACTTGACCCAACCAGGAATTGTTTATTACATTTAACCCATATAAAATTATTCATTCTATTACCCTTAGGAAGGGTGGATCTAACATCATAATGGCTAGTAAATATGATTTTTTGAAATCAGGTCCCTAATATAAAGAATAATTTTCCTGTAAATAGAGAGAAATTTTAGATAAACCAGAGTTAATTTGTAATGATAGACTTAATTAACTCTCAAAGTCAAGTCGAGGGAGGATCTTTCTTGAAGCTAATTACTAATATTTTAATATTCTTTGAGGAGGAATTGGGTCAAGTTAACTTGAGACCATTTATCTCAAACTTAATTGAATAAGGATAACTTAGTTGAATAGGGATATTAAAAAAAAAAAAGTGTATAATGGTTTTAAGGATATTGTGGCATAATGGACAAGATTAATAGGGTTGTATGTGTAGCCAGTGAAATCTATTTATAGTAGGCAGCCTCTTGTAGAGTAATTTTCAACACAACATTTGGGATTTTAGAGTAATAAGAAGTTTCTATAAAGTATGTCAGTCGTATCAATTGGATTCTAGTGCATAATTCTTCTATTTTAAGAAACATTAAGCCTCTTTAGTTGTAGTTTTACATTGCACGTAAGCAATTCAAACTCATAAATCATTACAGGTTGAATGAACAATTTCAATAGAATTAATATGAGAAACCAGCTTCTCGTTGAACCTTTTCGATAGGAATTAGGTATCCTAGCTACTAGATCAAATAAGAGAATCTACAATAGTATCCTGTATCAAAACATTAAAAAAAAAAATCAGGTTTAAAGCCAATGATAAATCAAAAATCCAAGGATCATAGAAAATATTAGTTTGTGACCCATTCTCAATATGCTTAACAAAATCACCTCTCAAGTTGATTACAAGTTGAAGAAAAAGACACCAACTCCGACTAGAATTTCTAATAGTATTGGAGGACAAGGATTTATAGGGTCATATTTAGTAGTAAGCATAGAATACTAAATATTATTAACATGATTAAAGAATTAGATAAATCAAAAGGCTTATAAGGTGTATTTAATAAGAGAATGATCATAAACAACATACCCCATATCATCCGTGGGGTTCATTATAGTGGACCAATTAATAAGAAAAGACCCTTTCGTACTTGGGATTTTTTAATTAAAATTTTCATCTTATGAAAAGTAGACTCAAGCATCCAGTTAACACTAAGTGTGTGTATAGGGATAGAATTTAGGACTAATTTAATAAGAACAAGACGACTAGTATAAGATACATAATGACTATGCCAAGAGATAAGTTTGACTTTAATTTTATGTAAAGTATCATCATAAGCATGGGGAGAGGAATGCTTGGGAGCAATAGATGCACCAAGATACTTAAAGAGAAAGTGTCCCTGAAACCTAGAAATAAGCATATTTGAAGTTTAGTATGTTTTAAAATCGATCTAGGGAAGTAAATTTTTGACTTTGATAAACTAATACGTTGGTTGGCAACTATATATATATATATATATATATAAATAATAGATTGAATTGCCAAGTAAGACTTCTTATTAGCCTAGAAACATAAAAAGATATTATCAATACATATGAAATAGCTAATGTTATAGTTAGAGCCAAACTGAATGGGAGAACGATGATTAGACTTAATAGCTTGAGTAAAAAGTTAGGCTAAAATTTGCACAACTAAGATATATAGATAAGGAGAGAGAAGGTCTCCTTATCTTAACTGGCATCAACTAGTGAAAGTTAAAGAAATATGGCCACTAAGATAGACAAAAGATAAGGAGGAAATATAAGCTTGGATCTGATTTTGAAGTTCATATGAGAAATTCATACTAGAGATAATACAAAGAATAGCTAACCAAGAGAGGTTGAAAGCTTTTTTTAAGTCAATCTTAACCATGACTAAAGAATTGTTTCCCTTAGAGTAGTTAATGGTATAAAAAACCTCCTGCTTAATTAGTTTATTATCATGAATGCTTTGATTAGAAAGAAAGATTGTTTGGTGGGGACTATGGAGATATTGAAGATAAGGTTTCATATGGTTAGAAAAAACCTTAGTTAAAATACGATAGTTAACATTAGATAAAGCAATAGTTCGATAATGAATAATAATAGTCAGGTTTTTATCTTAGGGATAAAAAAGTGAAAAAGGTTTTGATCCAGCAAAAAGGGATGAAAGCATGTTGGTGAAACCATTTAAAAATATTAAAAGGAGAGAGGGGCAATGACATCCAAATAAAACTCACAAGTAAAGTCATTGGGGCTAAGACTCTTTCCCATCCGTAAGGACCAAACCATAGAGTGAGTCTCATCTATAGTAAATGGTTTGATCAGAGATAGCTTTCTTCCATTGTGACAACTAAGAGGGGAGTCATGGCCAACTAGTGCAAAATTGAAGTGTAGGAAGAAGATTACCATAAGTCAAATGTAATACTAGCAAATTAGGGACCTAATTTTATTAGTGCAAGAATCAACCCCTGCTGGGTTCAATATACCTTTAATAAAGTTTTTATGATGATGATTAGCTAAAATATTCTATAAGTATTTGACATTTCTATCACCATCATTTATTCAGAAGCATTTTGCTGTAGCCCACCATCTAAGATTAATTTACTTAATGAGGACAAACTAACAATTATACAAAGAATTTAATTACTAGAGGTTAGTGTTAAGAAATTTTGGGGGCAACATCACATGTAAGGTGGAAGAACAAAAAATAAAATCCCCAATTCCCCAAAGATTTATTCGTCGTCGTGCAAAGATTGGTATGCAAAAAATCCATGAAACTTAAAACTACATATAGAATAGATTGTGTTACATAGGGAGATCGTATATTCCTGAATCTCTGCAGATCTCTAGGAAAGGGTGAAAGAGGTTAAGCGCCCTCATCTCTAGCAGTGATCCACACAACAGGGCTACGACGACGCTTCTCAAAACTCCAGGCCTACTTTGAGGTGGAGAGGGAGGCAAGCAAAAGGCTCTAGCCAATGAACCACTGAATCCCTCATATTTATAGAGGTCCCCTATCAACTTAACCCTAATGGATCATCCCCTATTGGGTATTGGATCTCCATCCAACTATCTAAGCTTCTTAGATTAGTGGATCTCTATCCAATAATCTATTATGGACTCTTATTATATCTCATCCATAAGATCCAATAATTTAAGGGCTTATTGGATATCCAATAAGATAAGGGCTCCGACGGATATCTTATATCCGAACCTCTACTCATCGCAATGCCTACCATATGTGTGTAACCCTCTATGCCCAATATCGAGTTGGCCGTGAGTCATACATGTCAGAACTCCTTCTGGCTCATTAAATTATTATCTTCATAATAATTTACTTGACTCATCGATACTAGGCCACTACGCTGTAGTCCCTAGACGATATAGCGGAATCTTATCTATTGAACATGTTTGTTCTCAGTTACCGTATACCTATAGTCCCTCATCCATCTAATATCCCAGAGACTATATACCGGGAATGGTGTTGTCAGACCCATACGGTTTCTACTCGAGTCTCGCTCTAATTGGATTCTCTCGGAGTACACTTTCCCTCTCAATTCGAATGACCATAGCCAGAGATTTATCTAAGCAAGAACACATGAGATATTTCTCTCATAACATCGAGAGTGGATGATCCTCTATTGATACTCAATAGCCCTCGTAAGGTTGACTACCACACTCGATGACCGGTTGTACTAGATCTGGGACATCCAAACCTGTAAGTCCGATATCAAAGAGTGGAGTACTCATACAGGACATCCTTGGTGTTTCAAGTCTAAGGACCATATACACTACAAGGACTACGGAATCACTGTCTAACAATAAGGCATCATCAACCATCCAGCATTCCGTAAGCGGATCAATCAGTGAACTCATTCTCCAATGAGCACATGTACTATATCCCTAGTGTTCTCATACAAGTAGCTATGAGACCAACTGCATCCATCATATGGACGGGTATACAGCATACCAGTCTGTCCGGTTATTTCGATGTCCCTCTCGAGTAATCTATGGCCGGAATTATTAAGGATCTGTGTTTAAAGGCAAATCAGTCTCATTATCGTGATCTCATCACGATCTGATTCATATTACATAGATCCAAGAACATCACAATATATATATGCATATAGGCAACAAGCGATATAAAATGGTAAATGTCAAAATATAATAAATAAAAAGACTACTATCAAGTCACACATGTCATCACTCATGTGATTGACTTACAGGGCACATATGACTAGCAGTTAGAATCATAAATGATAAACTCTTCAATTTAGGATTCAAAAATGATAGTATTCTAAAGAATCTCTAAATTATACTCTAAATTGCTAAGCGAGTGTTTGTTAAAAATATACCTCTCAGATTCATATGGAAATGAGCAGGGGTTAGTGTCATTTAAGAGGTTGCTCTAATTGGACTTGACCAAATTGACTGTTTCAGGACTAAAAGTTTTAAAATCGAAAAAGCATGTGCATTACACATTCATGTTTAATATGAAACTTAATTGTTCTAAGAATATGGTAAATAGAAGAGTCGTTAAATAATTGAATCTAGAGAGACTAGCAAAAACTCTATTAAGATGAAATGCATGCACCTTTCGATTATTACACCAAGTGAACTTAGAACTAAAAAGACCCAAATTCTTTAAAACATAATTTTTTGTAAAATCCCAAAATGTTCAAACATATTAATTAGTTTGAAAATGATGACCACCATATTTATCAAGGCCATGTAAAATATAGTCAAAGTCACCTAAAATACACCTAGAAATGTTAGAAAAGTTAAGCTTCAAAAGATGATTTCAAATATTATTTCAAAAAATAGCAATGTACTAGCATAAACTATAAACTCCAGTAAGAAACCAAAGCCAACCATTTTATAATTGAATAACAAAATGAATAAATTATGGTTAAATAAATATCACCTACACTTGAGCAATTGTTGAATTTCTAAGAAAGGAGAATACCCCTGAAGCGTCAACGACAAGTTGTGAATTATTCTATTGGATTGCTCCTAACAAGTGTGAGTTTTTTAGAAAATGATAAGCATAAGTGCATTCTAATGACAGACGAGAGAAATTCTCAAACTATTTTCCTCCACGTGCCTAACTCTAAGATAGAAAGATCATAATTCCTAAAAGGAAAGTTGGAAGTCAATCCATCAACATGATAGATAATTTAAGATATAAAGATAGAGTTTTTAAGCTTTTTCTTATCCTTAATGACACCACTAATGATTTTGATGTTGAATATCATATTTTGATGATGAAACCATTTGATATATGTTTATGATTTAATATGCGTTTTGAGTGACGTAGGATACTTCGATCAGGATGAGACAATTAAAGCAGGAAGAATCATGTTGGGCCAGAGGAACATGTCAGAAGATTGGACGTCGGGCTAGTGGAACGGTCGACGTGTCGACAGAAGGCTTCGGGCCGTGGATTCGGGCATCGGGCCAAGAAGAGCAAAAATTATGCCAAGGATATCGGAGTTACGGAGTCAACTGGCCGATTGGGTAATAGGCTGCACAAGAGGACGATGCGCCGAAGAATCGGACGAAGCGTCGAGGGACCAATGACATGCCGGACAACTTGGTTAATTACTTAGGATTAATTGTCTCGATCGAAGTTTT
>LVTN01000891.1:9512-21561 GCA_001649415.1 Musa itinerans | reverse complement strand
TCCGAGCTTTGGTTGGGCGGTGCAACCGCCCCTTACAGGCGGTGGAACCGCTTGAGCTCGGTCCTCGAGCTCTGCCAGGAGGTGCAACTGCCCCTGTCATGAGGTGGCACCGCCCAGGGCTCAGTCTTCGAGTTCTGCTGGGCGGTGCAACCGCCAGACCCCGGAATTCTAGGATTTGACAATTTTGAGCTTGGAATTAAAATTGGGTTTGGGCCTATAAATACCCCACCCTTTTAGCAATGAAAGGGCACCCAAAACCACCGAAATCCTGATCTTATTCTGTGATTTTTAGATCTCAAAAGTGTTGTATAAGTTGAAAGTTCTCTTCCCTCTTTTCTTCCAAGTTCTGATCTGTCCAGAGAGGAAAGAAAATTCTGTAAGGGTTGTCTCCTAAGCCTGTCAAAAGGAGTGAAACTGTAAAAGGGGGGTTGGTCGTTGCCTATTGAAGGAAGGTCTCTAGTGGACGCCGGTAACCTCATCGGAGGAGGAAGTCGAAAGTGGACGTAGGTCAAGATTGACCGAACCACTCTAAATCTCGGTTTGCATTTACTTTGAGCATCTTATCTTTACTGCAAACCTCCTCAATAGCTTACTGCCTTCTGCGCTTTTACAAACGTGTTTCAAAGTTCAGTGCTTTCCGAATCGGCGTTTAGACGTAAATCGGTTTTATCGTACGAACATCATATTTCAGTTTGCGCTTACATTTTGATTTCCATCATAACTGCAAACTGCCTTCTGTGCATTTACAAACGTGTTTCAAAGTTCAGTATTTTCAGAATCGGCATTTAGACGTAAATCGGTTTTATCGTACGAACATCATATTTCAGTTTGCGCTTACGTTCTTATTTCCATCATAACTGCAAACTGCCTCTATATCTTTACTTTAACTATATCTCGCTTAATCACAAGTGATTTACGAATCAGCTTTCTTACCGAGATCGCGTTTATCGTACGAACGCAGTTTTAATCGTCGAAAGTTTTCCGCTGCACTAATTCACCCCCCCCCCCTCTTAGTGCTCTTGATCCTAACATTCAAGGCTAAAGTGGATGTGTCCTCGATGAGTGAGACTTCGAGGGAGATGAATCCTTGCTCTAGAAAGTCTCATAGGAGATCAAAATTTTTAGCATAGTGATTGGGGTTTTAAGGGTTCACAATATCGAAGGGGCAACCTATCGTGTTGATCTTCGCATCACTTAGGATGCCATGTCCTATACTTCAAGAAAACTATCAGTTGTCGAGTCTCTTGTCGAAAAAGCAAAGGGAGGAAACATCACAAGCATAGAGGTGTTTCGGTGAATGATAAGATTTAAAGTTGGGTCTCAGTCAATGGGAATATAATTCACTTATATGTGCATGATTATCTTGATGTAATTTATTTATGTGCCCAAGGGCTTAGATGAAGCGGTGACAACTAAAGTAAAATAAGTCGTATCCTGGCAAAGTGTCAGATCCATTATTGCCATACTAATCTCTTTTCATAAAATCTATCGTTGAATTCAACTTATCTATTGAATCCATAATCACAGTTGCCAAATCATAAGTATTGATAGAGTTAATAAGTGGTTTTTGCACTATTAAGGAATGAGTAATCGTGGGGTTATTGGGAATAGAGAAAGTATCGAATGTGTTATTGCTCATAGCGACATCAGAAAAGGCAAAAGACAACTATTAGATTTGGTAGAGTAGTTTGTAAGAGTGTTTGTGGAAGGAGGAAGCACCTAATGGTGTTGGGAGGATGTTAGAATCCTTGGCCAGCTATTCCATCTCACGTGATAAGCATGTGTTGAACTGCTCGGTCGAGGCTTCATCATTTCCATAATTGAGGGTTGATTTGATGCTCTCATTGGCACTCTAGTGTGGTGGGATCGACGTTGGACCCTAATCTATGGTCCAAATATATCATTACCATTCCTTGCCTCACCAATTAGATCTGATTGAGACTTCTACACCAAGGTAGCAGGAACTCTGCCCAAAGAATCCGATGACATTATAGGGGTGCGAGAGGAGGAATTAAGCTTGATAGCACAAGCATCAGTTCGATGTCCTAACCAATCGTAATGATAGCAAAGGGAAGTAATCTTTTCATTGGAGATAACCAGACCTATGTGAGGCTCACCAATCCAAATTCCTTGTTTCAAAGGTTGGTAATGTCAATCTCGACAAAAACACGAGCAAAGTGACCATACTCATATATGAGGGAATAAGGATCGATCTTAATGGGGCGTCTTATCGTAGAATTGATTTGGAAGAGGGATTTCTCATTCTAATACTCTAAGGATAGACTTTGAAGATGAACTCAAATGGGAGTAATGTCAATCTAAGCAATCATTGGTTGAAAGTTGAGATGCCATGGGATGAGTTGAAGGATGTTACCATAAAGATAACAAGGTCCTTCAGTGAGGACCTAAATGGCATTGGCATTTGTGTGGAAATAGAAAAGGAAAAAACCACAATTCTAGGTGAAGATTGAGGGGAGATTTGTTAGAGGCCAAAGTTTAGAAATAATAGATTTGACAATAGCAAAAGAGGGTGGATGATGAAGAAACTTACTTACAAGATAAGAAGATCGAATGATGTCACAACTAAAATTTCTCTTTCTTAAACAAGACAAAGTTGGTGAAAGAGGCTTTGCTCCAATAGAGACCGGTGTGGTAGACATCCAATGTTAAGAATGGAGAATGAAGGAGAAGCATCCAAGATAGGCCCAAGAGGTCTGACGGGATGCCGCGCACTCTAAGAGATCAAGGGGATGAGGGCTAATTATAGATTACCCTTATAGTTAGACCTCTTTAGTATCCCGGTTCCTAGACTTCAATTATATTAAAATCTCAATAGTTATAATTCTTTAGCATCCCGGTTTTTATACTTAAAAAATTTACATTAATATCCCTATAGTTATAAAGTGAAATATTTAACCTTATTTACCATAACGTCGTCGGCTTTACTGACGGAAGAAATACTATGTGAAAATACATGTATGAATGACACAAAAGTGATAGACAAAAAGGTAATTTCAATGATGGTAACAGATGATGACATCATGGGTGACTATTGTGGTGGTGGTCGACGAGAACGACGTAGTGGTCGACTTTGTTGATGTTACGAATGGCATGAAAATGATGAACAAAAAAATAATTTAGACTCGATCTATATCTTCCATCGATAAAGCCGACAATATTATGGTAAATGAGGTAAAATATTTCACCTTCATAATTATAAAAATTTTAATGTAAATTTTTTAAGTCTAAGAATCGAGATGCTAAAGAGGTCTAACTATAAAGAATTTGAATATAAATTTTATAAATCTAAAGATTAAAATACTTAAAAGATTTAACTATAAAGAATAATATATAATTATCCCATGGGATAGAGATCTACTGTCTCCTGGTGTCTCCTTAGTGTGCTTCAGCAATTTTCATCTACTACTTTCTCCACGGATTGCAATGCATCTTAGAGTAAAGCAGTATTGAGTTTATCATATTTTACTAATTAAATCAAATGGGTGTAAGCAGAGTTTTGACCACCGGACCCTGGCATTTTAATATGAAACGGTAAATTCAGATTTAAAGTGTTAACTTGGACTAGAGGTTTTCCTCAATCATCAAGCTGAACTGTACTGCTGCAAACTTCCAAGAAGATTGAAAGATGATTAGTGATTGCTACCAAAGTTATGTAAAGTTAGTTATCTTCATTAGAATTTATTAAAGAGTTAGTTAATCTTTACATTTACTTGCATTTCAGAAACTGTACAACTCCACGAAGGATTTATTTACTTAATTCATATAAGCCTTATGAAGTAGTAGCACATCCTTATTGAGATTGGATCTTGTTTCTCACATCGTAATAACCTTACCGTTGTGTCCTCGTATGAAGTATACACTGCATTATAAGCATAGAATGTAATACCACTATGAGATGTATATGATGATGCTAAAGAGATTATGAACTTGAAATAACCTTCATATTTTTTGCATCTCGAATGCACCTACCATCTCCCATTGCATAATATCACATATCAAGTCTGTGCAACGAGAGAGGCTTGACCAAGTATGCCGACACAAAAGTGACCAAACCTCCGAAAAATGAAAATTTCATAGTCACCATCCATACACAAAGACATGGCATATGATATTGATTGCATGCTTAGTGGATATTATCGACATCATCGTCATGTTATGTCCAATACATGAGGATTTTGGTAATTAGATAGGATCAATCCTTATAAGATTTGTGATATAAACTAGCTAACAAAGGTAGAAAATATGATTCATTTGTTTACTGATCAATTTTTACTGCATTCTAATTACAAGTTTTAACTTGCTATGCACATCGAATCGAATAACTAGTTACTTTTAATCTCATTGTTTGGTCCACAGAGGCAAAAAAGCATATAAGCTCATCTTGCATTTTTTTTTTGCTTCATGAAGAACCAAATAGGCAAGTTCCACTCACATCGAAGTATGTATGCATCTCGGAAAAGAATGAGAATTTGGCGCAGAAGTAGAAATGTCATCACCTGAAGGAAAAATAATGGACAATCTTCTCAGGCTATCAGAAGTATGAGGAGGGATGTAGAAGTTCTTGGTAGCTATAAGACTTAGCTTTCTCAAAATGAACCAATCGAGCTGCAGTATCTCCAGTCTTGCAGCGGAAGGATCGGACGATGCTCATAAGGATCAAGTCCACTGCCGCTTTTATGTGGGAAGAAAATTAGAAGACTAAATTCATCGACATATAAATGACAACACCGGCATAAACATGAGATGCTTCAGGCCTTCATCATGATTGAAGGAGTAGCACAAAATAGTGTTCAGACATTACTAAAATTATAATGCACCATATGAATCTGAAATAAAGGCTCTGTTAGAACCAGTGCTGCCTATACTGTTACGCAAGGTATGCATTTTCTTTCACATAGTCAAACAAGTGGTCAAGCAACCTCAATATCTCCACAATTAGGTAGTAGCATCATCCTCCATATTAGGATATTTGTAATTAAGAGCTGTAGCACATCGGATATCCTAGATTTCAATGTAAATCTTAGGCATCACCAGATACTCATTGTTGTTCAATGAGCTTTGTTCATACTAAGAGTATGAAATAGCAAATCCAATTCAGAATCGGTCCTACGTAACAGATGAGCTCATTGTTACATAATTAAGAGCTGTAGTATATTTGTAATCAAGAGCTGTAGCACATCAGATATCCTAGATTTCAATGTAAATCTTAGGCATCACCAAATACTTGATTGTTGTTCAATGAGTTTTGTTCATAATAAGAGTATGAAATAGCAAATCCAATTCAGAATCGATCTGATGTAACATATGGCCCAGCAAAATTTTGACATATATTATAGCTATTTGAGATCAATGAAACAGATAAATAATAGACGTGAATATTAGATATTAAGAGTTAAAAGATGAATATGAAACTTCATGAACCGTTAGTTGTCATTATTGGGTTAACTATGCTCTTATCTGAAGGTAAGAGCGATTTGTATCATAAACCACGTGAAGTGCTACTTTTAAAAAATGAAGTGACGGATACAACATACTTGTGGAAATGAATGGCATTGGGATTTTGAGATATCCATCTGAACAGAGGATGATCAATTTGCGATTTGCTATCAGAAGCTAACATTGGTTTGCATCAAAAGCATCGAGTCGCTGCTTTGATAATTGAAATGATGTAGAGAAAGATATGAAGTACTTGTGGAAGTGAAAGTGGAGGAGATGGATGGTGATATTTCATCTTCTAATGCACTATGGATTCCTCACAAATTATGGTTGCCACTTTTTCACTGTCTTCGTGCTTATGCTGCCCTGCCATTATCTCATTTCATTGACTCAGGCAGGATGTAATAACATAGAAAGGCTAAGAGGATAAGAGTATGGAAAGGACTCCAGAAGAAAGACGGATCCAATTGACAAGTAGATCGAGTGCTCCTCCTTTCACATCTCTATCGAAAACTTCTCTCGACTCATCCAACTAAGCACCGAAAGTATATTAGCCATCGGATCGCATGATGCTAACACAATGCTGTTCTTCCTTCCATCACCTTCCTGGGAACACCATGGTAACTACCAACCCTTCTGCTCTTCTTCTCTCCTAATTGATGAAACCAAGTAACTAAAGGTCAACTTTTTTGACTTCGAAGATGTGGGTCCCTCGTAACAAAATTTACAAGTTCGGTAGTGGTGGCCGGCTGCTGGGCTGGTAGGTGTTGACCGATCAAGGATTCATTGATGACTTAATTGGCTTTGACTGGTCCATGCCCGAGTTCTAGAGGGATTAGGCGTCCTCATGGAAACTTAGCCACACACTTGACAGAGGAAGACGCCCATACTCTGATGGATAAGTTTGTGGTTCCTCCTCCATGTCAATTACTACTATGGGTTCCTTCTTATCATGATTATTTGATTTAAGGTCGTCATGTTATTAACGTTTTGTTGTTGACTGGCTGCCGACATTTCTATATGTCTGACCAGTGGTTGGGAAGGGGTTCACATTGTGACTTCACAGCTAACCACTGATTGAGAAGGGGCTCGTATTGTGACCTTAGCTTCTGAGTAGGTTGAACAATACAAATCTGACTGACTTTATTAATAGTTAAGATTACTTCAATATTTTTTACTTAAATCTTATTTATTATTCATTTAAAAGGGGTATTTATGTTAATTTTTAATTAGGATTAGTGTGAGAAAGAAAATGATCTTCTTCTCTATTGTTTGTCCTCCATTTCTTCAACGACCTCTCTCCTCTATCTCTTCTTCCGACCGTGATCCTCTCTCCATCCCTCCTCTTATGTATCTCTCTTGATGTCTCATCCTTTGATCACTAAAACAAAACATGAGAAGAATAAATCCAATATTACAGTAAACAAAAATCGAGTTGTTTGAAATCTAAAATATGATATAGAATGAGCTCCTTTATATATATATATATATATATATATATGGGATTAATTATTGAATGGCATTTTTTTATGATTAAAAGAAAATCCATTTTGATCTTTGAGAAATTCACATGCATCTGTTGCTATTTAGGTCATGATGACAACATTGGATAAACTACTTTTATACCGTTGAACAAATTACTTTGGATTCGATTAATGTAGTAATTATTTTTTTTAAATTTGTTATCTGCTATTTAATTTAGATATGAGTTATTTTATGTTGGTTGATATTATCATTTTTATCATCTTATATTTGTCTAAAGTTTTGTCTTTATTTATCTAAAATTATTTATTATTTATTAAAAAAATTTAATATATATAATTTTTGAATTATGTTTCATATATTAAACTATTTAAATTAAATAAGCTGTTCTTCCAGTTAAATCAGCGGTCCGACCAATCACCCAGTCACCCAAAGCTTTGACCGAGTTGGTTTCCGTTCCGATAACTACGCTTATCAACAACAAGTTGCAATCTTGAAATTTGATTTTTGTGAGAACTCAACTGTGTCATATGAGCTATTTTTCCACAAGTAGCTAAAAGTCAACCATCTAAATCTCCTTCAAAAGTCAACCGACGCCGTCATCAGTCAAAGACCAATCCGTTTCACCCTTGGAGAAGAACTCCAACACGGCTCCGAACTACCAACATCAATTCATGCGCTCTCCTATAAATTCATCCTAATCTCGAGACCTCCACACTGACATTCATGGCACATCAGAACAGGATGGCGTTTCTGCTAGGCCTCCTCCTCGCCGGAGTTATCGCCGTGGCCGGCCAGAACTGCGGCTGCTCTTCCGACCTTTGCTGCAGCAAGTGGGGCTACTGCGGCACCGGCAGCGACTACTGCGGCGCCGGGTGCCAGTCGGGGCCGTGCGAGGCTTCTCCTCCTGCTAACGACGTCTCGGTGGCCGACATCGTGACGCAGAGTTTCTTCGACGGCATCATCGGCCAGGCTGACGGTGGGTGCGCCGGCAAGAGCTTCTACACGCGCGACGCCTTCCTGAGTGCGCTCGGCTCCTACACCAGCTTCGGCCGCGTCGGCACGGCCGACGACTCCAAGCGGGAGATCGCCGCCTTCTTCGCGCACGTCACGCATGAGACCGGACGTAAGTTGTGCATCTGCGTCATGGGTTCTGCAACTGCTGCTGTCGTCGACGCCGAGCAGCAGCTTTCTTCTCCCAAGTCAAATGGATCATCTTAACTCATCTCGAACCCTGCAGATTTCTGCTACATAGAGGAGATCGACGGCGCATCGAAGGACTACTGCGACGAGACGAACACCCAGTACCCATGCGTGGCGGGGAAGGGCTACTACGGCCGCGGCCCCATCCAGCTGTCGTGGAACTTCAACTATGGCCCCGCCGGGGAAAGCATCGGGTTCGACGGCCTCGGCGCGCCAGAGACGGTCGCCAACGACGTCGTCATCTCCTTCAAGACCGCCTTGTGGTACTGGATGAACAACTGCCACTCGCTCATAACCTCTGGCAAGGGATTCGGAGCCACCATTCGAGCAATCAACGGCGCTCTCGAGTGCGACGGCAAGAACCCAGCGACAGTCAACGCCCGCGTCGGGTACTACAAGGACTACTGCAGCCAGTTTGGCGTTGACCCCGGAGACAACCTCACTTGCTAAGTGCATGGTTCTCTCTGCTGCACCCAAACACAAGAATAAATGAGCTGCTTGGAGATGAAAGCATGAATCCATTGGATTACACATTTACAGAATAAAAAGGCTATGCATTTCAACTACAATTATTTAGATGAGAACTTGTGTCGGGAATTCTTTCCTACTTCACCTACCTTACTTTGCACCATATGGTCGAGGGTTTAGAATCAAATCAAATCAACAAGGAAAAACGGAAGAAAATTCTCACACTGTCCCATTTCAACCCCGGTTCTCATATAGTTAGTTCTAAGTCAGCCTGACTTGCACCGGGATCCGTTGTCCCTTTCCTTCTTGTCCTCATTCTTCATGTTTTACCTGGTTGGCTTCCCGGCTGTAGTCGTCGAAAAAATATCTACGGGGTTTCAGCAGTAGAGGCTGCTACTTTTTGGGCACGTTTTGCTTCTGCATATTAATATGCAGAGCGGTGTTGGATGGACGTCGTTATCCAGTTTTGAGTATCGAGCTTGACATGTATTTTTGGATTTCTATTATTATTATTATTGTTGTTGTTATCATCATCATCATCATCATCATCATCATCATCATCATCATCATCATCATCATCATCAACATGATTATGGAGGAAAAAAATTGCTAAGTATGAACTGTCCATGAAGAATAAAGAATTTAAATATGTACATTTTTTATATAAATAAAAAAATTTAAGAAACTATAGTTTGATTATTCTATGAAATATTTTATGTATTCTAGGTTTTGATAGGATGATGGTACCACGTTATTACTTAGCCAACCAGCGGTCAACTATCACTTGTTGAACTTTGACAAATTACCTTTGATTGTGATTGTATGTCTTATGTTGAGATCCAAATCAGTGTCAAATCTAACCATACATTTTGTTCCCCCTCCCTTCTATTCTGGGTAAAAGTGTTCATGGAAACATAATGATTGACCAAAAAGTCGATAGCTATTTCCTATCCTGAAAAATTATTAAGTAATATCCACATATGTAGTCTACAAAAGCAAATGAAATATGTAGATGTTCAATAGCACCGAACAGTAAAAGATATGTAAGTTCAAAGCACCAAATAATAAAAGATATGTAAGGACATTGTATCAACTTTGAACTATATATATACATATATATATATATATATATATATGTATATATATATATGTATGTATATATATATATATGTATGTATATATATATATATGTATGTATATATATATATATGTATATATATAGCATTAGATGCAAAAGATATTCAAAGACATCAAAATATACTAACTTAAACTACTTAGGTAAGAGGAGTCAAATATATCAGATGCTCATGACATCAGGTATATCAATTAAAATCATCATCAAATATTAGATGCATAAGATGTACAAGTGTGTCAAGACGTGCCATCTTGAATACCTTAAGGATTATTAAGCAAATAAGACATATGAGAACATTAAAGCATGTCGACTGAAATATTTTTTTTTAATTTTTTAAAAATATAAAAAAATTATAAAGACCTCAACTATTAAAAATATAATTATATTTTTTAAAACCTTTATATGAGCATTTTTTATAAATTTTAATCATTTAATCATTAAAAGTTGAATATATGTTGTTTTTTCATTTTACCTAAACTCAGATGAATTTATAACACTTTGAGTGAAAAACCTCTTGAATATTATAAGATTTCTGAAGTTTTAAATAAAAAAATTAAAGTCCCGAGTTATATTATTTCTGAGGTTATCGTGTTTTTCCCATTTAAACATCTATTAACTCATATCTTTCTTTCTTTTTTTAACTTTTAAATTTTTTTGGAAAATCTTGTTTAGAAAACCTTGAAAATGACTCACGAAAACCTAAATGATCATTGCTTTCTAATTTAAGCCTTTAAATTATATATTTTTACTGATTTCAATTACACCAATTCAATATTTTAAGAGATGAAATAAGTAAAGATACATATTTTGAAACTTAAAAAATATAATAAAATGATCATTTAGGCCTTTAAAAGTCATTTTGAAGGTTTTCTGATAATTTTAAAAAAATTTGGATTTCATTATTATTTATTTAAAATATATATAAATATTATTAAATTTTATTTTACCTTACATTGCAATGGATACACAATGTAAAAGAATTATCATTAGGGCCTTTGGAAGTCAATATAACGATTGTTTAGTTTATTTTTCATTTTTTTATTTTTATAATATTTTATAAATAATTTTCAGTCAATTATATGTAATATTTGAATTTTTATTTATATGAATGGATATATATTAATATTATTTAAAATATTTGATATTATTCATATAGGATTGACCCAAGTTTTAGATTAGTTAAGTCGGTTCAATATGTTAGTCAATTGAATGACTTAGAAATATGAGAAAAAAAAAATAAAAGAATAGTTAATGGTACTTTTGCCTGAAAATATGAAAAAAAAGAAAACTAACATTAGGATGCCAAAACAAATCAAGGACTTTTCTAGAGAAATCATTTTCTTTATATTATTTATTTAATGAATCTGAACTCAACTAGGCAAATAATTATTTAACTAACCCAAATCTGACTAATTAATAAATCTAAAGCCTAGCAACAAAAGAGTTCTCTAAAAACCCAAATTCATGAACACAAATAAAAAAGAGTTTGTGCGTCATTTTTTTATCTGATTTCTTAATGTGCATCTATAATTTCTTTATAAATTTTATCTCTAAACATCCAACTCAATCACAAAAATTTTATAATTTTTATGATAAAATAATGATTAACTAAAAGAAAATGCATGAGACATCTACCCAAATCTCGTGGTTTCGTAGGAAACACATGCGATGATAGTTATATTACATGCAACAAGCGAATGGAGTGCTCAAGGTATTATGGGTTGAATATCATATTTTAATAATAAAATTAATCGATGAATTTATGAATTAATATATTTTTAAGATAAATAATGTAGGAAAATTTTGATCATGGACTCGAACTATCAAAGGATAAACTATCGAAGTAGGAAAATCAAACGTTAGGCCGGAAAGTATCATATCAGAGATTAGACATTAAACCAGAGGATTGATTGATGTGTTGAAAGATGGACTTCGTGCTATGAGTTCGAGCATCAGGTCAGAAGGATCAGGTATTGCACCAAGAAAATCAGATGTTGTGTGAGGTCTAACTTGTCGATAGATCGAGCAATACACCGAAGGAAAGGACGATGCGTCGGAGGTTTGGACGACGTGCGGATGAGCAGATGACATGTCGAACAACATGTTGAAGGCCTTATGATTGTAATTAGAATGGTTAAGTCTTAATCAAAGTTGTTGCTAATCATAGGTGCCATACAAGTCAATCACGTGAGTGATGACACGTGTGACATGATACACATTCTTTTTTTTTATTATATTATTTGATATTTTATCATTTTATATTGCTTGTTGCATATATGCATATATATTGTGATGTCCATGGAT
>LVTN01000890.1:66945-80357 GCA_001649415.1 Musa itinerans | reverse complement strand
AGTTGGTCTCATAGCTACTCGTGTGGGGATACTAGGGATACAGTGCAGGTGCTCATTGGAGAATGAGTTCACTGATTGATCCGCTCATGGAATACTGGATGGTTAATCATACCTCATTGTCAAACAGTGATTCCGTTGTCCCAATGTACTTGGTCCTTAGACTTGAGATACCAAGGATGTCCTGTATGAGTACTGTATTCTTTGATACCAGACTTATTAGCCTAAAAGTTTCAAATTTAGCATAACTGCAAACTGCCTATATATCTTTACTTTAACTGCATCTTGCTTAATCACAAGTGATTTACGAATCGGCTTTCTTACCGAGATCGCGTTTATCATATGAACGCAGTTTTAATCGTCGAAAGTTTTCCGCTGCACTAATTCCCCCCCCCCCTCTTAGTGCTCTGGATCCTAACAGCAACACCTGCTTTATATCTTACTACTATCGTAGTTAATCCTGCACACTTTTCTCAATATATAGATTAGATCAAACAATTTACAATTGATTTCATCATCAAAATCCGAGATTTAACACTATGCAATGCAAATCGGATCGTGATGAGATCATAATAATGAGATCGATTTACCTTTCAACACAGATCCTAATTAATCCCAGTCATAGGTTACTCGAGAGGGACATCAAGATAACTAGACAAATTGGTGTACTGTATAACCATATATATTTTGGTGGCAGTTGGTCTCATAGCTACTCGTGTGGGGATACTAGGGATACAGTGCAGGTGCTCATTGGAGAATGAGTTCAATGATTGATCCGCTCATGGAATACTGGATGGTTAATCATACCTTATTGTCAAACAGTGATTCCGTTGTCCCAATGTACTTGGTCCTTAGACTTGAGATACCAAGGATGTCCTGTATGAGTACTTTATTCTTTGATACCAGACTTATTAGCCTAAAAGTTTCAGATTTAGCACAACTGGTCATCGGGAGTGGCAGCCAATCTTACAAGAACTATTAAGTGTCAATAGACGATCATCTACTCTCGGTGTCATGAGAGGAATATCCCTTGTGTTCTTACTCAAACAAATCCCTAGCCAGGGTCATTCGGATTGAGAGAGAAAGAGTTCTCTGGAAGAATCCAATTAAAGCGAGACTAGAGTAGAAACTGTATGGGCCTGATAGTACCATACCCGATATACGATCTTTGGGATATTAGATGAATGAGGTGTTGGAAAATCTTGGGGGCAACATCACATGCATAGTGGAAGAACAGAAAACTAAATCCCCAATTTCCCAAAAAGATGTTTGTCGTCATGCGAATATTAGTGCGCAAAAATTCATGAAATATAAAACTACGTATAGAGTAGATTGTGTTACATAGGGAGATCGTATATCTCTGTGTCCTTGCAGATCTCTAGGAGAGGGTGAAAGAGGTCAAGCGCCCTCCTCTCTAGTGGTGATCCACACAGTAGGGTTGCGACAACGCTCCTCAAAACTCTAGGCCTGCTCTGAGGTGGAGAGGGGGAGGAGAATAGGAGAGGCAAGCAAAGGCTAGAGATCCCCTATTTATAGAGATCCCCTCTCAACTTAACCCTAATGGATCCTCCCATATTAGGTATTGGATCTCCATCCAACTACCCAAGCCTCTTAGATTAGTGGATCTCTATGCAATAATCTCTTATAGGCTCTTATTAGATCTCATCCATAGGATTCAATAATTCAGGAGCTTATTAGATATTCAATAAGATATAGGCTCTAGTGGATATCTCATATTTGAACCTCTACTCATCATAACACCTACTATATTTGTATGATCCTCTAGGCCCAATATCGAGCTAGTCGTAAGTCATACTTGTCAGAACTCCTTCTGACTCATTGAATTATTATCTCTATAATAATTCACTCGACTCATCGACTACGGACATACTAGGCCACTACGCCGCAGCCCCCAGATGATACAAGGGAATCCAATCCATTGAACTTGTCTATCCTCAGTTATCGTATACCTATAGTCCCTCATCCATCTAATATCCCAGAGATCGTATACCAGGCATGGTGCTATCAGACCTATTCGATTTCTACTAGAGTCTCGCTCTAATCGGATTCTCCCGGAGAACTCTTTCTCTCTCAATCCGAATGACCCTAGCTAGGGATTTATCTGAGCAAGAACACATGGGATATTCCTCTCATGACACCGAGAGTGGATGATCTTCTATCGGCACTCAATAGCCCTCGTAAGATTGATTGCCACTCCCGATGACCGGTTGTACTAGATCTGGGACATCCAAACCTATAATTTCAGTATCAAAGAGTAGAGCACTCATACAGGACATCCTTGGTGTCTCAAGTCTAAGGACTAGATACACCATTGGGACCACAGAATCACTGTATGACAATAAGGCATCATCAACCATCCAGCATTCCGAAAGTGGATCAATTAGTGAACTTATTCTCCAATGAGCACCTGTACTATATCCCTAGTGTCCCCAGACGAGTAGCTATGAGACCAGTTGCATCCATCATTTAGATGGATATACAGCACACCAGTCTGTCCAGTTATCTCAATGTCCCTCTCGAGTAGCCTATGACCAAGATTATTAAGGATTTGTGTTTAAAGGCGAATTGGTCTCATTATCATGATCTCATCACTATCCGATTTCCATTGCACAGATCCAAGGACATCACAATATATGCATGCATATATACAATAGTCAGTATAAAGTGATAAATATCATAAATATAATAAGCAAAAAGACTGCGTGTCAAGTCATACGTGTCATCACTCACATGATTGGCTTGTAGGGCACAGATGACTAGCACGAGGGACTATAGATAATGGATTGGATTTCCTTATATCATTTAGGGATTACGGCATAGTGGCCTAGTATGTCCGTAGTCGATGAGTCAAGTGAATTATTATGGAGATAATAATTCATTGAGCTAGAAGGAGTTCTGACAGCTATGACTCACGGCCAGCTCGATATTGGGCTTAGAGGGTCATACACATATGGTAGGCACTGCGACTAGTAGAGGTTCAGATATGAGATATCCGTCAAGGCCCCTATCTTATTAGATATCCAATAAGCTCCTGAATTATTGGATCCTATGGATAATATCTAATAAGAGCCAATAAGAGATTATTGAATAGAGATCCACTAATCTAAGAGGCTTTGGTAGTTGGATGGAGATCCAATACCCAATAGGGCATGATCCATGATGGTTCAGTTGATAAGTGTTGTCGCAACCCTACTGTGTGGATAACCGCTAGCGAGGAGGACTCTTGACCTCCTTCATCCTCTTCTACAGATATATGGGGATTCAGGGATATATGATCTCCCTAGGTAAAATACAATCTTTCATATATGTAGTTTTCAATTTTGCGCACCAATCTTTGCACAATGACGAACACAATTTATGGGAAATTTAGGGATTTTTATTTTTTGTTCTTTCGCTGTGTATGTGGTGTCACCCATAGATTTCCCTACAGCAACTAATTTACAACTTCATCACTCTCCTATGAACATCTTTAAAACATCTTTAATGTTAAACATCTTTCCGATATAGTTTTATTGTACAAATTCTCACGATCGATGTAGTTATCCAAAAGCACTAATTCACCCCTACCCCTTAGTATCAGAGCAATGTAGTTAAACTCTTAGTTAAATTCTCACGATCGATGTAGTTAAACTCTTAGTGCTGACTTGTTCCTAATAATTGGTATCAGAGCAATGTTACTCTCTCTTTGGTTTAAAACCCAAGAGAGATGGCTTTTGTCGGCAATCAAGAGGGTCATTCTATCACTTGTCCTCTTATATTCAATAGAACGGATTACACATATTAGGAAACTAGAATGAGATATTTCTTGCTCTCTATAGATTTTGAGTTGTGAAACATTATTGAAAGCAGTTTTGAGAAGTCTTCCAAAATAATGAATGAATGAATTGATTTGGAAAAGAAGACTTTCTCCTTGAATGCTAAAGCGATGAACGCTTTGTTTTGTTCTCTTAATAAAAACAAATTTAATCGGGTTTCTATATGCGAAACTACATATGATATTTGGCATACACTCGAAGTTACACACGAAGGCACAAGTAGGCTCAAAGTATCAAATATTAATCTTTTGGTTCATAGCTATGAGTTGTTTCACATAAAATCAATCGAGACCATTGGAGATATTTTACACCCGTTTTATGGATGTCGTCAATGGTCTAAAAGCACTTGGTAAATTTTTTTCTAATTTTGAACTTGTTAACAAGATATTAAGATTTCTTCCAAAAAAATTGGGATTCTAAAGTAACGACAATACAAGAAGCAAAGGGCCTAAATAACTTTTCGATTGAAAAACTTATCAGGTCCTTGATGATCTATGAAATGACATGTATAGTACATGATGAACTTGATAACAACCTTCCAAAAAATAGGAAGGACATGACACTTAGAACCAAAGAAGGCCACTTGGGTGAAAACTCAAGTGATGATGATGATGACTTGGCACTCCTTACAAGTAAATTTAAAACATTCTTAAAAAGGAACAAAACAAAATAAGACATTAAGAACAAAAGTGAACTACAAAATGACCAAATAATATACTATGAATGCAAGAAGCCGAGGCACTTCAAAAATGAATGTCCCCAAATGAAGAAGAAGCTACTAAAGAAAAAGAAAGTGCTTAAAACTACTTGGGACGACTCAAGTTTATCCGAAGACGATAAGCCAACCAACAAAAAAAAGTTGTTAACTATGCATTAATGGCATTTGGCGACGAGGTAATTGATTCAATCAAAGCTCATTTATCTTTTGATGAATTATTAAGTGTTTTTTATGATTTGTTTGATGAATGTAAATTAGTTAGTAAAAAAAAAAATTATTGAAAAAGGATTATGCTTCTCTTTCTAATAAACTTAAAAAATTAAAAAATGAGCATGATAAGTGTATGTTAACTCCTTGTACTCAATGTGAAGAGTTGGAGTCATTTAAAAAGGAAAATTTGTTACTACAAGAAACACTAGAAAAATTTAAAATATGTAATAAATCTTTAAACATGATCCTTGCTAATAAGGGTCATGTTCATAGAAAGGAATGAATTGGCTTTGTGAGTAACACAACAAAAGTCAACTATCTTTATTAAAGGACCTACATTATATATCTCACATAGAGAAAAATATAATTTTTGTGAAAAATATGGTCATTTTGCTTACAAATGTCCATTTAAAAGGTATAGTCCACATAAATTAGTTTGGGTTCCTAAAAAAATAATAATTCACTCAATGATATGTAGATCTATTTACGAGACACCCAAAGTTAAATAGGTACCTAAAAGAAAACCTCCTTTCTTATAGATATGTTGATAATCACAAACTAGGAGTAAGAGATGGTACCTTGGTAGTGGATGGCTCAAGGCACATGATCAGAAATCCAACTCAATTCTCTAAGCTCATTAGCCAAGACGAAGGATATGTCACCTTCAGAGATAATAACAAAGGTAAAATTATTGACAAAGGAACCATAGGTAACAAGTCAAACCTTTTAATAAAAGACGTGCTATTAGTAGATGGTTTAAAACATAATCTATTATGCAATAGTCAATTGTGTAATAAAGAATATATTATCAAATTTGAATCTAATGCTTATATAATTCAAATACTACACAAAAATAGATCTATAATTATCTTAAAACATAATAATGTGTATATAATTGATATTGATGATTTTTGTGATAAAGCATGCTATTCGACTTTAAACGATGATGCTTGACTTTAGCATAGGAGATTAGGTTATGCTAGTATGAAAATAATCTCTCAAATCTCAACTAGAAAACTTGTAAGAGAAATGCCTAGCATCAAGTTTATTAAAGACAAAGTTTGTAATGCATGTCAACTAGGAAAACAAATAAAAAGTAGTTTCAAATCCAAGAATTAAATAAGCACCTCTAGACCACTACAATTGATTTATATAGATTTATTTGGACCAATTGATATAATAAGCCTAGGAGGTAGTAAATATGTCTTTGTAATTGTTGATGATTATAGTAGATACACTTGGACATACTTTTTGGTACATAAAAATAATTTCTTTAAATATTTTTTAAAATTTTATAAATTTATTTAAAATGAAAAGGGTTTTATGATTCTGTCTATTCGTAGTGATCATGGTGGTAAATTTCAAAACTATAATTTTCAAGATTTTTGTGAGTCAAATGGGTACAACTATAATTTCTCTACTCTAAGAAATCCATAACAAAATGGAATAGTTGAAAAAAAAAAGGAGCTTTCAAGAAATGGCAGGAACCATATTAAATGAACATAGCTTACCCAAATACTTTTGGGCCGAAGTCATTAACATGACATGCTATATTATAAATAGGGTTCTCGTAAGACCATTACTTTCTAAAACTCCCTATGAATTATGGAACAACAAAAGTCCTAATATTTTATATTTTAAAGCTTTTGGTTATAAATGTTTGGTTTTAAATGAAAAAGATGCTGTAGGAAAATTTCATGCAAAATCCGATGAAAGTATTTTTCTTGGTTATTCTTTTATGTATAAAGCCTTTTATGTCTTTAATAAAAGAACTTTGGTTATAGAGGAATCTATTCATGTTGTTTTTAATGAAATTTTTAATTTTAAGAAAAATAATTTTGATGATGATTTTGATTTTGATACTTTGAATTTAAATGAAAATTCTCCTCTCCTTAGCAACTTGGATACATCTACTTCTAAGGAATCTTTACCTAAGGAATGAAAGTATGTAGATGCTCATCCTAAGGAGCCAATCATTGGAGACACATCAAAAGGTGTTCAAACTCACTCTTCATTTAAATTTTTTTATGCTAATATAGCCTTCTTATCTCAAATTAAATCAAAATACATTGACGATGCTCTAAAAGATGAATCATGGGTCTTTGCAATGTATAAAGAATTAAATTAATTTGAGATAAATGAGATGTGGAAGCTTATTTTTAGACCTAGTGACCATTTAGTAATTGGTACTAAATAGGTCTTTATAAACAAGCAAGATGAACTTGGTATCATGGTTAGAAACAAGGCTAGATTAGTGACCAAAGGTTTCAACCAAGAAGAAAGTATCGATTATGAAAAAACCTTCGCTCTTATCACTAGACTTGAAGCCATAAGGATTCTCCTTGCCTATGCTAGTTGTAATAATTTTAAATTATTTAAAATAGATATTAAAAGTGCTTTTCTTAATGGCTTTATTTCCAAAGAAGTTTATGTTGAACAATCACCCAGATTTAAAAATGCTCTCTTTCCTAACTATGTTTTTAAGTTATCTAAGGCTCTCTTAGGGTTTGGTATAAGAGACTTAATTCTTTTCTAATTAAAAATGATTTTTTGAAAGACAAGGTTGATACCATATTATTTATTAAATATTTTAAAAATAATTTTTTTATAGTTCAAATTTATGTTTATGATATCATTTTTAGTTCTTTAAATTAGTCATTATATGAGTCTTTTACCAAAAGTATGAACTAAGAGTTTGAAAGGAGTTTAATGTGTGAATTAACTTTCTTCTTAGGATTACAAATTAAGCAACTAAATGATGAAATTTTTGTTAATCAAACTAAGTATGCTTTAGATCTATTAAAATGGTTCAATATGGATAGTTCTAAGGCTATTAACATACCAATGAGCACTTTCACAAAATTAGATATGGACCATAATGGAGAAAATTTTGATCAAAAGACTTATAGGGGTATGATAGGTAGTTTACTATATCTCATCACAACTAGATCGACCATTATGTTTAATGTTAGACTTTGTACTAGATTTCAATCTAATTCTAAGCAATCTCACTTAAAGCTGTTAAAAGGAATTTTAGATACCTAAAAGGAACTCCTAATCTAGGATTATAGTATTCAAAATCCAAAAACTTTGAATTAATTACTTATACCGATACAAATTTTGTTGGATGTAAAGTAGATAGAAAAAGCACATCAGGAACATGTCAACTCTTAGGTCAAGCACTTGTCTCTTGGTCTTCCAAAAAACAAAACTCGATTACATTATCTACAACCAAATCTAAGTATATAGCAATAGGTGCATGTTGTGCATAAGTTATATGGATGAAAAACACTTTAGAAGATAATAGAATTCACTTCAAAAACATCCCTATAAAATATGATAATACTAGTACAACATGTTTAACAAAAAATCTCATTCAACACTCTAGAACTAAACATATTGATATTAGGCATCATTTTATTAGAGATCATGTTAATAACTATAATATATCTTTAGAATTTATTGATACAAAACATCAATTAGCTGATATTCTTACAAAACCTTTAAATAAGGAACAATTTGATTTTATTAGAAGAGAATTAGGTATGTTAAATCTTCCAAATCCATGAGTTCCTCGTATATATTTTTTGGATTTCTCAGTTTTTTTTTTAAATTGAGTTTTCTTTTTATTGAGATCATTTCCTATCACCTTGTTGAAGTTTTATTCATGGATTTTTTATCCTTCATTTGATGATCTTTTCCTATGAACTCTTCCTCTACTCACGAAAGAAGAGTTTTTTGTTGATGACAAAGGGGGAGAAACGATGAATGTTTGGAATCAGGCCAAAATGATTGAAAATATGAATGTTTTGGTATCATGAATGAAGTGATAAATGCTTTAGTATCATGTAGTTTATGCTCAAAGTGATGTTGATTTGTTATCATGCATGAAGTGATGAAATTGTGCATGTTATACTTTAATGACTTGAAACTATGATGATGCACAATATATAAAAAATTGATTTGATCACTATGATTGAAATTGTTTCACTTGAATTCAAAGGTTATGATTTCTTTTGAATTCAAGTTTGTCGTATCTCAATATAGCATATAGATATGGGGAGTTAAGGTTAACTCCATCATCAATTGGTTGTCATCATAAAAAAGGGAAAGATTGTTAAATCTCAGATTTTGATGATAAAATCAATTGATGAATTAATGATCTAATCCATGTGTTGAGATAAGTGATACAGGATTAACTACGATTATAAAAAAGGTAAAACAATTAAAGAAGAATCGAATGTTGGGCTGGAGTTATTGATCGGGCATCGGGCCAGATGAATCGGGGGATACACCGAAGGATTATACGATGCAGTGAAAGCTCGTCAGAAGTTCACTAGGAGTTCATCGAAAGCTCGCTAGAAGTTCACCAGAAGTTTGTTGAAAGCTCGCTAGAAGTTCGTCGGGAGCTCGCTGGAAGATCGCTAGGAGTCCGCCAGAAGTTCACCGAGAGTCGATTGAACAATTAACGTGCCAGACAACTAAGATTGATTGTATCATAATTGATTTAGCTTTTACTATCATAGTTAGGAATTTAATTTGAGTTAGTTTTTGGAGAAATCCTACTAACTCAATTAGGGGCCAACTAGGCCCAAAATAGGGCTAATTTGAGCTGGTTGGATGGCTCATTCAATCACTTAGAGCTACGTTAGGTAGTGGCACCACCCAAACTAGGCGGTGGAACCGCTTGAGGCTCGACCTCCCAAGTGGACTAGGTAGTGGTATCGCCCAAACTGGGCGGTGGTACCACTGACAATTAATGCTGCCAAGCGATGGTACCACCTTGTTAGGCGGTGGTACCGCTAGAGCTTAGTCTCCGAGGCTTTGTCAGGCGATGGTATCGCCAAATAATGACGGTGGTACTACCAGTACCCCAGAAACCAGGAACGAGATACTTTTTGGCTCCATTTTTGAAGCTATTGGAGCCTATAAATACCCTACTCTTTTCTACATGAAAGGGTATGAAAGTGTGAACAAAAGTCTTGAGATTTTGGATTGTAAAAGTGTTGAAAAAGTGCTAAGTGTCTTCCTCCTTTATCTTTTTGATAATTCTAAGAGTGGTGTGATGCTTGTAAAAGTTGTCTCCTAAATCTGTGAAAAGGAAAAAGAGTTGTAAGAGGATAGTTGATCTTCGCCCATTGAAGGAAGACCATTAGTGGACGCAGGTGGCCTTAATAGAGGAGGAATCGGGAGTGGATGTAGGTCATAATGATCGAACCACTATAAAATTGGTGTGCCTTCTCTTCTTTGCTATTTACTTACTTTACAACTACTTTGCATCTTCATCACTCTCCTACAAACATCTTTAAGCTTAAACATCTTTTCGATATGGTTTTATCATATGAATTTTTACGATCGACGTAGTTCTCCAAAAGCACTAATTCACCCCCCCTCTTAGTGCTGACTTGATCCTAACAGATCGAACCACTATAAATCTAGTGTGCACTTCCTTTGTGCTTTTCATTATTATTGCTTACTGATTTAGTTGCTCACTACTTTTACTCATATTCTAAGTTAAACATATTTTTGATACGAGTTTGATTGAATAAAAGTTTTCAAACTGAAGTTTTTTTAAAGCACTAATTCACCCCCCCTCTTAGTGCCTTTATGATCCTAATAGACTGTGACACACTCCATTAGGTCAGAGCTGCCATCGTAGCCCTCTAATATCGAGAGGCAAAAATTGAGGGGAATCAACTTGTCCTAGATCTCTAAGACTAAACGAGATCCCTCGAAGGTGTCTTCCCCATGTTCTTTCTTTGATTTGTGAAACTCTCTTTGGAACTCATCTAAGCATTGGTTAATCAAGTGTAGTTGAGCCTCGAAAGAGTCTATTGAGTCAAACGACAAAGTGTTTGGCTTTGGACAACTCGTGGCGCCTCATGGAGCCTCTGGGGTACTACGCTCCAGCGTCAGTCTCTAGATCATGACCGTTCTTCATTTGGTATATAGGGAAATCTAGGAGCGACATCACATGCGCAATGGAAGAGTAGAAAACAAAATCCCCAAATTTCCCAAGGATGTGTTCATCGTCATGCGAATATTGGTGCACAAAATTCGTAAAATTAAAAACCACGTGTGAGATAGTTATATTACCTAGGAAGATTGTATATCCCTAAATCCCTACAGATTTGTCATAGAGGATAAAGCAGGTCAAGCATCCTCCTCTCTAGCGGTGATCTACATAATAGGGCTGCAAAAATGCTTCTCAAATCTCTAGGCCTACTATCTGAGGAGGAGAAGGGAAGAGGAGAATAGGAGGTGGCAACCATGAAAACCTCCGGCCCATGAGTGTTTGGTTCCCCCCTATTTATATAGGTCCCCTATCAACTTAACCCTAATAGATCTTGCCCTATTAGGTATTGGATCTCCATCCAACTATCAAAGCCTCTTAGATTAGTGAATTTCTATCCAATAATATCTCATTGGCTCTTATCGGATCTCATCCATAGGATCCAATAATTCATGGTTTTATTAGATATCTAATAAGATAGGGGATCCGATAGATATCTCATATTTGAACCTCTACTCGTCGCAATGCCTACCATATGTGTGTGACCCTCTAGGCCCAATATCGAGCTGGCTGTGAGTCACATCTGTCAGAACTCCTTCTAGCTCAGTGAATTATTATTAGGACTCTAGCTAGGAGAGTCCTAATTGAAAGGGACATTCATGTAAAACCTACCTAGCCGACCCCTATTAAAGAGGTGAAGAGGCCGGCTAAGGATAGGATTAGTTTGGAGGTTGCTTCTTAGAGAAGCATTAGGAGTTGGTTAGAAGTAGGAGTCTTGAGTAGAAGTCCTATTAGGAGTCTTGAGTAGGAGTCCTAATTGAGTATGAGTCTTGAGTATGACTCCTATTAGGAGTTCGAGTTTAGAAGCCCTATAAATAGTCATGTATTCATCTTCTTTTGATAAGAAATAGATGAATCTTTACAGCAGCCTTTGAGCAACAACCTGGAGGAAGGAATCCCTATAGAATTCCAAGGAGGTCGATCCCCTAAAGGGATCAACCCTAAGCTTAGAATCCACAAGGGTTCTATCACTTGGTATCAGAGTAGTATTCTTGGTGTCTCGCTGCCCTTCCATAGCCATCCATCAACCCTCCATAGCCACTCAAAGTAATTCCCACAATTACTTAAAAGATCATCGCCGAATTCCGGTGTCATCTCCACCACCGTGGATCATTCTTTAATCTCCTCGTGAATTGTAACAAGTTCTAGTTTCCTACCATACTTTTACTACAATTTAGTTATCCTTATTCAAAAATCCAAAAAAGTTGTTCCTATATTGTTGCATAAACTTTTCATCGTAAAGTTTTCATCTCTACGACGAAAGATGCACTACAGAATTCCAACTGCATAGCACAATTTGTTTGATCTTGCTATTGCATTTTTTTTGTCCAAATCTCTATGAAATTTTTCTAACAGCTTTGACACTTCCTAACAATATATTTTCCTTTAATTTCATCAAAAAATTCTTAATATAAACCACTAACTTTTTATGTCCAATCTGCTACACTTTAGATATAAAAACCTATTGTAGTACCCTTCCGTGATCCTTAATTTTTCTAAATCTTCCACCACCCCATGCCATTAACCCATCAATAGAAAAAAGATAGGGACATTTCTGATCTACAAACATATGCTATGGCTTCTCAAGATCTAATTGATGCCAACTTTGAAGCATTGGAGTCTCGGATTAAATCGCAGCTTGAATCGATCTTGGAGGATAAATTGCATACTTTGTTTGCAGAATTTAGAATTGGACAACCGTCGAGTCCAACCAAATTTTAGCAAGGAAAGAGTTCAGCGAGACCTCCAAAGAAGGAGGCATAGCCCTTGGACATGCTTCAGCCATGAATGAGGGTGGAATTCTTGCGATGGGAAGGAGACCTAAGGGGTGGATTTCGCGCGCCGAATGTTACTTTCGCTACTACCGAATGTCGGATGATGCTATAGTGGAAATTACTATCATCCACCTTGAAGAAGATGCTATTCAATGGTACAATTGGCTGGAATACAATCATGGGGCTCTGACATGGAATCAATTTAAGAACGATTGCTAAATCATTTTGGACCTATGGAGTATGAAAATATCGATGGCTAACTCGCAAAGATTCGAAAAACCTCTATGATTCAAGAGTACCAAACCAGGTTTGAGAAGCTGTCCTACCTTGCTCATGATTGGACTGACTGTCAATTATTAGGAACATTAATCGAAGGACTCAAGCCAGAGATAAAAGGAGAGGTTAAGGTGCGGCAACCCCGTACCGTGACAGCTGCGATTTCTTTCACCCAAATACAAGAAGAACAACTCAACCAAGATGCTTGAAGAATGAGAACCTCTCCTAGGCCCATGGCATATAAACCTCCCACTATTCCCAGTCTTCCTTCGTTGCCAAAAAAATTGACAAGGGAAGAACTACGTGACCAATCAGCAAAGGGTCTTTGTTGGCATTGCGATGAACCATGGAACTGTGATCATCGCTGCAAAATGGGCTGCCTCCTACTGATTGAACCTCTAGAATGCTAGTCATAGGTGCCCAGTAAGCCAATCACGTGAGTGATGGCACATGTGACTTGATACAGAATCTTTTTTGCTTATTATATTTTGGCATATATCACTTTATATTAACTATTGCATATATGC
>LVTN01000890.1:18685-29623 GCA_001649415.1 Musa itinerans | reverse complement strand
AGTTCGAGAGTTCGACGGAAGTCCGGACGGTCGTCGGAGGTTCTGCGGGAACAAATCCGAGAAGTCCAGGAGCTTGCCAAAGAAGCTCATCGGAACTCGCCAAGTTGGATGCAGATCAAATACCCAATAGGGGAGGATCCATTAGGGTTAAGTTGACAGGGGTCCTCTATAAATAGGAGGGATTCAGTGGTTCATAAGCTAGAGCCTTTGCTTGCCTCTCCTATTATCCTCCCCCTCTCCACCTCAAAGCAAGTCTAGAGTTTTGAGAAGCATCGTCGCAACCTTGCTGTGTGGATCACCGCTAGAGAGGAGGATGCTTGACCTCCTTCACCCTCTCCTAGAGATCTGCAAAGATTCAGGGATATACGATCTTCCTAGGTAACATAATATACTCTATACACAGTTTTATGTTTCACGGAATTTTGTGCATCAATCTTCCCACGACGACGAACATCTCTTTAGGAATAGGGGATTTTGTTTTTTATTCTTCTACTATGCATGTGATATCACCCCCAAGATTTCCCAACAAGGCGGTGGTACCGCCCAGTGTTAGTGTTATAGGTGGTGGTACCACCCAGCACAGGCGGTGGTAACGCTAGTACCCCGAAAATCGAGGATGAGATATTTTTGGGCTCCAAGTTTGAATGCACTTGAGGCTTATAAATACCCCTCTCATCCTTGGTTAACACACAGAAGCACAGAGAATTTAAAAGTGGAAAAACACTATAGTAATCAGTTTAGAATTCTGTTTAGAGAGGAGTGAGTGCTTGTAAAAGGTTGTCTCCTAAACCTATGAAAATGAGAAGAGGGGTGTAAAAGTGTAGTTGCTCTTCGCCCATTGAAGGAAGACCAGTAGTGGAAGCCGAAGGACTCTAGTGAAGAGGAATTGAGAGTGGATGTAGGTCAAGATGACCGAACCACTATAAAATCGGTTTGCTACCTTTTGCTTTGTTGTTTACCTTTGCTGCAAATCATTTTACTTGCTCACTGCTCTACTTCCTCATTACAAGCTTACGAAAGAGTTTTTAAGTTAACATCTTTCTGATAGGTTTTCAACAAACAAATATTTTCCAAAATCGACGTTTTTACCGCCACACTAACTTAACCCTCTTAGTGCCCACTCATTCCTTACAGTTGGTATTTGAGCCACATTTTTTCTTGTTTGGTTTAACAACTAAGAGAAATGGCTCTTTTCGACTTTCAAGAGGGCCACTCCATCATTCATCCTCCAATATTCAATGGGATAGACTACATTTATAGGAAAACTCGAATAAGAGTTTTCTTGCTTTCTTTGGATTTAAATTTATGAAGTATTGTGGAAAACAACTTTCAAAAGTCTTTTACTCCAATGAACATATAGAATGGTTTGGAGAAGAAAACTTTTCCTTTAAATGCTAGAGTTATGAATGCTTTATTTTGCGCCTTATACAAAAATAAATTCAATCGGGTTTCTACTTGCAAAATGACTTTTGATATTTGGCACACACTCGAAATCACACACGAAGGCACAAGTAGAGTTAAAGACTCTAAAATAAATATTTTGATGCATGATTTTGAATTATTTCGTAAGGAACCAAGTGAGACTGTTGGAGACATATACACCCATTTTACGGATGTCGTCAATAGTCTAAAAGCTCTTGGTGAAAGTTTTTCGAATCTTGAACTTGTGAATAAAGTTTTACAATAACTTTCTAAAACTTGAGATTCGAAAGTAACGACAATACAAGAATCAAAGCATTTGAACTATTTTTCGATTAAAGAACTTATTGGGTCTTTGATGATCTATGAAATGACTTATATGACACAAAACGAATATTAGAACAACCTTCCAAAGAACAGGAAGGATTTGGCACTTCGAACACTAGAATACCATTTGAGTGATAAATCAAGTGATGATGATGATGACTTTAAACTTCTCACTATAAAATTTAAAAAGTTCATTAAACAATAATTTAAAAATAAAAATGAACTTAAAAAGAAGTTACCAAAGAAGAAAAAAGTATTCAAGGCGGCTTGAGATGAATCGAGCTCATCCAATGACAAGGAGCAAACCGATGAAGACGAAATGACGAACTTCGCTTTAATGACTCTCGTCAATGAGGTAAACAACTCAAACGAAACTCCTTTACTTTATTTTAAAATTACTTGATAATTTTTCCTGAGTTGTTTTTAAATTAGTTAGTAAAAAAAAATTATTAAAAAAATTGCAAAAAGTTATATCATGCTTCTTTTTCTAGCTATTTAAAAAAAAATGATCATGACAATTGCATGTTTTATGAAAATACAACAAAATGATGCTTGTACACCTAGTAAGATTAATCTTATGTATGTATTTAAGAAGCAATAATGTGTATCATGTTGATTTCCGTATTGATTTTTTATTTTGATTAAAGATGCCTTATGTTTAATGAAACCATGCTTAATGTTCTAATGAAAATGTTAAGAGGCTTGATATCATGCTTAATGAGTTTATAGTTTGAAATTGTGTATGTTATACCTTGAAATCTTAAAACCATGTTTTGGTATCATGCCCAAAGTAATGATGCATAATGATCATGCTTAACGAGTTTATATTTCCAAATTATGCACGGTGATTCTTGTAATTTATGTCTTATCGATCTTTGCCATAATGAAAGTTGCTTTTTCGTTTTTAAACATGATGCATGTTTTGATTGGGCATAAATAACAAAGGCATGCTTGTATGAAATAAAAAGGAAATACATTTTTCTTTAAAATATCTCAATCTCTATCTTATTGAGTTTTCGTCTTAGAATGAATCTATTTATGTTATGAATTTTATGAATCATGAAAATGATTTTGATGATTTAATGATTTGAGTCTAAATGAGATTTTTTTTTCAATCAAATCATGAATCCTCTCTTGATTTCTTAACTTGAGATTTTTTTTTATGAATCAAGATCTCTTGTTCTTTATTCTCGTTTGATTCTTGCATTTTGTATAAGAGAAAATTTTCTATATGTATCATGTCTTTTAGTATTCACATGATCTTTGATATTATATCTTTCATGCCATGATTTATTTATGATACTCCCTTATATTAATAAATTGTAAACCGCATCACATGTGATTTAAATTAATCTTTGTCATGATGTGAAAATTGATGTAAAGAGAAGAATTATAACATTGTATTCTTCCCTTTTATTTGACAATGACTTAGGTGGAGTAAATTTTGCTAGCTTGCATACTTTAAGAAGAAGCAAAAAGTTGCTAGTTTGCACATCATAAAGAGAAGCAAAAAGCTTGCTAATCTTAAAAGATGCAAAAATGTTACCAACTTTGATATGTGTAAAATTTGCTAGCTTGCATGTTCCAAAATTATGTAAAACTTACTAAATTTGCTAGCTTACAAATTGCATGGAGAAAGAATTACTAGTGTGCACATCTCAAAAGAGAAATATTTGCTAGCTTGCATAATTCAAGAAGATGCAAAAACAAGCTAGTTTGCTCCTCTCAAAAGAGAAGCAAAGATTGCTAACTTGCATATTTCAAGAAGCAAAAGTTGCTTTCTTGAACATCTCATTATTGCTAGCTTGCATAAAGATAAAACTAGAGATTATATTTATAATGCAGTGATTTGAAACTTACTAAATGCACTTCTCCTTTTTGTTGATGACAAAGGGGGAGAAATTATGATAATGATCATGCATGGAATGATATATTGTAATTTTGATTATGCATGATTTTATGATGACGTGTTGCAAATATTCATGATTAAATTTTACTTTAACTTGAATTTAAGAGTTCTATCAATATGGCATTATGATAGGGGGAGTTAAGGTTAACTCCATCATCAATTGGATGTCATCATAAAAAAGGGGGAGATTGTTGAATCTCAAATTTTGATGATAAAACCAATTGATAGTGTTTATGATTTGATCTGCGTTTTGAGTGAAGTAGGAAGCTTTGATCGGGGAGAGATAATTAAAATAGGAAGAATCATGTTGGGCCAGAGAAAAACATGTCAGAAGATTGGACGTCGAGCCGAAGGATCAGTCAATATATCGGTAGAAGGCTTCGGGCCATGAGTCCGGGCATCAGGCCAAGAAGAGTGGAAATTGCACTAAGGAAATCAGGGTTGCGGAGGTCAACTGGCCGATTAGGCAATAGGCTGTAAGAGAGGATGATATGTTGAAGAATCAGATGAAGCATCGATGAATCAATGACATGCCGAACAACATTTGATTCGAGCTTTGTAATAATTATGTAGATTGAAGTAGGTTTTAAGTGTGCAAGATTAACTATGATAGCGATCAAGGCATAAAGCAAAATGAAGTCCTAGAGTCAAGAACGAGATTTCATTGGGAGTTCGAGAGTTCGTCGGAAGTTCGAACATTCATCAGAAGTTCTACTGGAATAGATCGAGACGTCCAGAAGCTTGCTAAAGAAGCTCAGTGGAACTCGCCAAGAAGATCGTCATGAAGTCCAGGAGCTTGCTGGGAGTCCGTTGGAATATTACCGAGAGACCATCGAAAGTTTGCTAGAAGATTACCAGAAGCTCGCCGGAAGAGACCTAGACTTATGAACTTATTTAGCTTAGTGAATGTCTTAAAATTTATAGTTAGCACATAATTAGGTTGGAATTGAGCCACCTCAATTATGGGCCAATTGGGCCCATGTTTGGGCTGTATTAGGCCAAGTGAAAAGGCCCAAACAGTGACCCAACAAGTGGTACCGTCGTGGCATAATCTCTGAGACTATATCAAGCGATGGTACTGCCTAGACATAATTTTTGAGAGACTGTCAGGGGGTGCTACTGCCAGATTGGGCGGTGGTACCACCCAGTGATAGGGTGTCAAGCAGTGGTACCGCCCAGTGTCAATGCTACAAGCGGTGGCACCACCTAACACAAGCGATGGTACTGCCAGTACCTCGAAAACCGGAGATGAGACATTTTTAGGTCCAAGTTTGAATCCACTTGAGGCCTATAAATACGCCTCTCATCTCTGGTTACCACACACAAGCACAGAGAATTTAAAAGTGGGAAACGCTATAGTAATAACTTGAGAGATCCTCTCCTCTAATTCTAAGTTTGGAATTCTGTTTAGAGAGGAGTGAGTGCTTGTAAAAGGTTGTCTCCTAAACCTATGAAAAGAAGAAGAGGATGTAAAAGGATAGTTAGTCTTTACCCATTGAAGGAAGACCGGTAGTAGAAGCCTGTGGCCTCGAATGAAGAGGAATCAGGAGTGGATGTAGGTCACGATGACTGAACCACTATAAAATTGGTTTGCTACCTTTTACTTTTCTGTTTACCTTTGCTGTAAATCATTTTACTTGCTCACTGCTCTACTTCCTCATTACATGCTTATGAAAGTATTTTTAAGTTAACATCTTTTTGTTAAGTTTTCAACAAATGAATATTTTCTGAAATCGACGTTTTTACCGCTGCATTAATTAACCCCCTTTCTTAGTGCTGACTTGTTCCTAATAGTTAGTATCAAAACTACGTTTTTTCTCGTTTGGTTTAACAACCAAGAGAAATGGCTCTTTTCAGCTTTCAAGAGGGCCACTCTATCATTCATCTTCCTATATTCAATGGGACGAACTACATTTATTGGAAAACTTGAATGAGAGTTTTCTTGCTTTCTTTGAATTTAATTTTATAGAGTATTGTGGAAAATGACTTTCAAAAGTTTTCTACTCCAATGAATGAATGAAATTATTTGGAGAAGAAATCTTTTTCTTTAAATGCTAGAGCTATGAATGCTCTATTTTGCTCCTTAAACAAAAATGAATTTAATCGGGTATCTGCTTGCGAAATAGCTTTTGACATTTGGCACACACTCGAAATCACACACGAACGCACTAGTAGAGTTAATGACTCTAAAATAAATATTTTGATGTATGATTTTGAATTATTTCGTATGGAACCAGGCGAGACTATTTGAGACATATACACCCGCTTTACAAATGTCGTCAATAGTCTAAAAGCTCTTAGTAAAAGTTTTTTAAATCTTGAACTTGTGAATAAAGTTTAACGATCACTTTCTAAAAATTGGGATTCGAAAGTAACAACAATACAAGAATCAAAGGATTTGAACTATTTTCCGATTGAAGAACTTATTAGGTCTTTGATAACATATGAAATGACTTATGTGGCACAAAATGAACATAAGAACAATCTTCCTAAGAACAGGAAGATGATGATAACTCAAGTGATAACTCAAGTGATGATGATGATGACTTTGAACTTCTCACTATAAAATTTAAAAAGTTCATAAAACAAGAATTAAAGAATAAGAAAGAACTTAAAAAGAAGTTGCCAAAGAAGAAGAAAAAATTTAAGGCAGCTTGGGTTGAATCGAGCTCATCCGATGATATGGAGTAAGTCGATGAAGATGAAATGACGAACTTCGCTTTGATAACTCTCGATAAAGAGGTAAACAACTTAAACAAAACTCCTTTACTTTATTTTGAAATTAATTAATAATTTTTCATGAGTTGTTTTTAAATTAGTTAATAAAAAACAATTATAAAAAAAATTTTGTAAAAAATTATATCATGCTTCTTTTTCTAGCTATTTTGAAAAAAAAATGATCATGACAATTGCATGTTTTTTGAAAATATAATAAAATAATGCTTGTACACCTAGTAAGATTAATCTTATGTATGTATTTAAGAAGCAATAATGTGTATCATGTTGATTTCCGTATTACTTTTTGATTTTGATTGAAGATGCCTTATGTTCATTGAAACCATGCTTGATGGCTTAATGAAAATGTTAAAAGGCTTAATTTCCGTATTGCATTTCGATTTTGATTGAAGATGCCTTATGTTCAATGAAACCATGCTTGATGGTTCAATAAAACCATGTTTTGGTATCATGCCCAAAGTAATGATGCATAATAATAATGCTTAATGAGTTTATACTTTAAAATTATGTATGATGATTCTTGTAATTTATGGCTTATCGATCTTTGCCATAATGAAAGTTGCTTTTTCGTTTTTAAACACGATGCATGTTTTGATTGGGCATAAATGACAAAGGCATGCTTGTATGAAATAAAAAGAAAATATATTTTCTTTAAAATTTCTCAATCTCTATCTTATCAAGATTTCATCTTAGAATGAATCAATTTATTTTATGAATTTTGTGAACCATGAAAATAATTTTGATGATTTAATGATTTGAGTCTAAATGAGATTTTTTTTTCAATCGAATCATGAACCATCTCTTGATTTCTTAACTTGAGATTTTCTTTTATGAATCAAGATCTCTTGCTCTTTATTCTCATATGATTCTTGCATTTTGTTTAAGAGAAAATTTTCTATATGTATCATGTCTTTTAGTATTCACATGATCTTTGTGTTGAATCTCGGATTTTGATGGTAAAACCAATTGATAAGTATTTATGTTTTAATCTATGTTTTGAGTGACATGGGACGCTTCGATCAGAATGAGACAATTAAATTAGAAAAAATCATGTTGTGCCGGAGGAAAACATGATAGAAGATTGGACGTCGAGCCGGAGGATCGGTCGATGTATCGACATAAGTCTTCGGGCCATGGATTCGAGCATCGGGCTAAGAAGAGTGGATATTGTGCCGAGGATATCAGAGTTATGGAATCAACTGGCCGATTGGGCAATAGGCCGCAAGAGAGGACGATGCGCTGAGGAATCGGACAAAGCGTCGAGGGACCAATGACATGCCGGACAACATGATTAATGCTTAGTATTAATTGTCTAGATCGAAGTATGTTTTTACATGTGCAGAATTAACTATGATAGCAAGGCATAAAGCAAAATGAAGTCCCGGAATCAAGGACGTGATTTCGTTGAGAGTTCGAGAGTTCGTCGGAAGTCCGGACGTTCGTCGGAAGTTCTGTTGAGAAGTCCAGGAGCTCGCCAATGAAGCTCGTCGGAACTCATTAAGAAGATCATCGTGAAGTCCAGGAGCTTGCCGGGAGTCTACTGGAACATTGTCGAGAGTTCGTCGGAAGTTCATCGGAAGATCGTCGGAAGCTTGTCGGAAGAAGCAATTGACATACCAGAACTAAAATGCTTAGAATATGTCTTAGGAATCATAGTTAGCACATAATTTGAGTTGGGATTGGGAGGTAATCCCATCAACTCTGTTAGGGGCCAATTGGGCATAAAGTTGGGCTAGTTTGGGCCGGATTCAAGGCCCATCCAGAATGCTGAAAGCCTGGCCGGCGGTGGCACCACCTGGGGGACTCAGTCTCCCAAGTGGACTGGGCGGTGGTACTTCCCAGACTAGGCAGTGGTACCGCCGACAGCAAATGCTGCCAGCGGTGGTATCGCCCTTGTCAAGTGGTGGTACCACTAGTCTGGGCAATTGTACCACTCCTAGTAGGGTGCCAAGTGATAGTACCACCAGTCTAGGTGGTGGTACCGCCGAGCACACCCCCCCCAGTCGGTAGTACCGCCAGACTGGGTGGTGGTACCGCCCAGTGCAATGTCAGTGTCAGACTGACACTAGCGGTGGTACCGCCCAGCGTAGGCGGTGGTACCGCCCGTGCTCGGGAAACCCGGGATGAGATGGTTTTAGGCACCAAGTTTGAATCAACTTGAAGCCTATAAATACCCCTCTCATCCCTCGTTAACACACACAAGCACATAGAGTTTAAAAGTGAAGAAACGCTGTAGAAATCACTTGAGAAATCTCTCCTCTAGCTTAAACTTATATTTTTGTTTAGAGAGGAGTGTGTGTACTTGTAAGGGTTGTCTCCTAAACCCGGTAAAAGGAGAAGAGGGGTGTAAGAAGGAGGTTGATCTTTGCCTATTAAAGGAAGATCGTTAGTGGATGCTAGTGGCCTCGACGGAAGAGGAATCGGAGGAGTGGATGTAGGTCACTTTGACCGAACCACTATAAATCGATTTGCATTTGATTTTTGCTATTTATCTTAACTGCAAACTGCCTTCCTTACTTTACATCAAATACATTTCGATACACTTTCAAAGTTAACATCTTTACGAAACCAGTTTTATCGCAATGAAGTCTTTGAAGATGTGATTTTACCGCTGCACTAATTCACCCCTCTTAGTGCTGACTCTTGGTCCTAACAATTGGTATCAGAGCCTCGTTTTCTCATTTGGTTTAACACACAAAGAGAAATAACTCTTTTCAGCTTTGAAGAGGGTCACTCTCTCATTCGTCCTCCCATTTTCAATGGGATGGACTACACATATTGGAAAACTCGAATGAGAGTTTTCTTGCTTTCTTTAGATTTGAACTTATGGAACATTGTTGAATCTGGTTTTAAAAGGTCTTCTCTTCTAATGAAAGATTAGAATGATTTGGAGAAGAAGACGTTTTCGTTAAATGCTAGAGCTATGAATGCTCTATTTTGCGCTTTGGATAAAATTGAGTTTAATCAGATTTCTATGTGCGAACGGCTTTCGATATATGACACACTCTTGAAATCACTCACGAAGGCATAAGTAGATTAAAAGTTTTGAAGATCAATCTTTTAATGCATGATTTTGAACTTTTTCATATGAAGCCGAGCGAAACCATTGTTGACATGTATACCGGTTTTACGGATGTCATCAATGGTTTAAAAGCTCTTGGCAAATGTTTTTCAAATTTTAAACTTGTTAACAAGATTTTACGATCGCTTTCTAAAAATTGGGATTCGAAAATAACGGCTATTCAAGAATAAAAAAATCTGAATACTTTTTTGATCAAAGAACTAATCGGGTCTCTAATGACCTATGAAATGACGAGCAATGCACGTGTAGAACTTGAGAACCACCTTCCAAAGGATAGGAAGGATTTCAGACTAAGAACAATCGAAGACCACTCAAGCATAAGCTCAAGTGATGGTGAACTTGAACTCACTATGAAATTTAAAAAGTTCATGAAACAATAATTGAAGAACAAAAATAAACTTAAAAGGAATGCAACTGCTTGCTTTGAACGCAAGAAGAAGGAAGCACTTTGGTATGAATCGAGCTCCTCCGAAGACGAGGAGAAAATCAACAAAGGTGAGGTGGTAAACTACACCTTAACGGCTTTCAACGATGAGGTAATCAAAATGCCTTTAAATTATTTTGAAATTATATAATATTTTTCATGAGTTATTTTTCATTTAGTTTAATTATTTTTCTTGAAAATTACATGTTTAAAAAAGAAAATTCAAAAATTATGATCATGCTAGTAATTTTGAAAATGATAATGAAAATTGTATGTTTTATGTTAATGGAATAAAATGTTAGACTTAAATCTAATGATGATTCTATGAATATCTTTCAAGAAGAAATAATATGTATCTTGATGATGTCCGATTTTGATTGAAACCATACTTGATGTCTTAATAAAAATATTAAGAAGTTTGATATCATGCTTAATGAGGATGCATGGCTTTTGTATCGAAAACCAAGCTTAAAAAGTTAGATTCACCTAAAAAGAAAAATGCATGACTACAACAAACAAAATGATCTTGATGGAAAATGCTTTATGTTTGATGAAATCAATTTCGATAATGCATAATGATGTAATTATGTAATGAAAATATTAAATATTTTGAACCCATGTTTTGATGTCATGCATAATGATCATGCTTAATAAATTTCGAAATTATGCATGATGATTCTTGAGATTTATGGATTATCAATTTTTACGGTAATGAAAGTGGCTTTTTCGGTTTTAAACATTATACATGTTTTTTATTTGGCATAAATGAAATAAAATCATATGAATTGAAACAACTAAAAAGGGGAAAATATTTTTCTTGAAAATTATTTTTCTCTATCTTATTGATTTTGATGAATCCATTTGTATCATTTTTACGAATCTCTTGGACTTTGAAAATGATTTTGATGATTTAAATTTGAATAAATTTTTATCCAAATCATGATCTTGATTCCTTGATATTTACAAATTAAGATTTATTATGAATCAAGATTTTTCATTAATCGTTCTCCTATGATTCTTCTTGGTATTTTATTTAAAGAA
>LVTN01000889.1:77498-111290 GCA_001649415.1 Musa itinerans | reverse complement strand
AATTTTTTTTATTAAAATTAAGTTATAAATTAAAGATATATATCTATTTATATATAAACGAACAACTTAGAAATATTCAAAGTTGAGTTAGTAAAGGAGACTACTATTTATAATCTTCATCTTAATTAATTTTTAATTTAAAAAGAAGATAGTGACTTTCTCCTCTTTCACAACTAATAGAGTTAACGATGATAGTATCAGTGGAAGATTAATGACAAGTGGGTAAGATAAGGACGACGATTGATGATAACATGTGATGATCGATGGCAACAAGCAGTAGGGATAGTCAACAATAGCAATAGTGGAGACAATATGGTATGCTGAGTGATAGAGAGAGTCCACGACAATAAGAAGAAAAAAAAAGGAGAGGGTAAAAGTGAAATTAGATGGGCTATGAATAGTAAATTATTTTTAATTGATTTTTTAAGGGACTGTGAATAATTCAAATGATCTTGAAATAGTAAGCTCTAGTTATAAATAATAAAAACGGGATTATAAATAGTAATATCTCCTATTTAATACTTTTTTATTTTTTCCTAAATGTTCTTTACATTGCTCGCTAACTTCGTTGCAAAGAGAAAAAATTGGGGTGAAGATATTCATACAAAGTGGCAAAGCCTCATGATGAGCCAAAGGTGGCCATATAGAGGAAGGGATAGAGGTGACGGAGCTTCGTGGAGGGGCGGAGGCAAGGGACATTTAGAAAATTAGAGAGAAAAGAGACACTAAATTAGAAAATTAAAAATTGATAGCACCTACCTACAAAAGGGTGAAAAAAAAAAGATCGCTCAAAAGAAATCACCTTATTTAAAAAATAAATAGAAATAAATTATATATATATATATATATATTATATGGTTTAAACTGAGCACCAAAACTTTGATATAGTCACATGGATGCATATCACGAAGCACACAGATTTGAAAAATGTTTATATGAGCATATTTTATTTTAAAACATGGAGAGACATTAATTATCTATTTATATATGAATGATTTAATTTTTACTAGTAATGATATGATGATACATGAGTTGAAACTTTGATATAGTCACATGGATGCATATCACGAAGCACACAGATTTGAAAAATGTTTATATGAGCATATTTTATTTTAAAACATGGAGAGACATTAATTATCTATTTATATATGAATGATTTAATTTTTACTAGTAATGATATGATGATACATGAGTTATAATTTTTCATGAATAATTCGAAATGATTCATTTCAATTTGTTGAGATATTATCAAGTCAATTTGAACAACAAGATGCATAAATTTTTATTTTACAGAAAAAGCATATATAGAGTTGGCTTGGTAAGCAGATACATAAATAATTCAATAGAAATTTACCATCAGACAACAAGAATTTTATGTCATTTGAACAGAACTTGGGATTTTGATATATTTTATAGTATGAAAAATTGTTCTTTAGTTAGGCTAACCGATAGTGATTATGCATATGATATTGTGGAAGGAGACATATGGATATACGTTCTTCTTAAAAAGATGAGCAATATCATGATCTTGCAAGAAGCAATCAAATATATCATTGTCAACAATATATGTTGAATTTATGGTAGCATGAAAGTGTGTATCAAAAGTTATTTGGTTTAAGACTTTACTAGAAACCTTGGAATTTTTTCAAGAATTCAAGATTTATCCAAGAATTTAGTCAAGCATGATAAAACTAAAATTTTAAGTATATTCATGTGAGATATCCTTCTCTAAACATCAAATAAATTAAAAAAAAGAGATAAGTATTATAGAAATAGAGATCATAAAGATCTTCCTATAAAAATATTCAAAGAACCATTGAAGGCAAAAGCATTTGTATATCGATGAACTTTGCTTAGGATCCCAAAGATTTAGACTAAGGGAGGAGAATGTTTCGAAATAACTTTGATATTGAATTGTTAAGGACACTATTCCAAGTATATTAGGAAAGCATTTGGTGAGGAGATACTGTGAAAACAACTTTTCCTTTTTTTTTTCCTTTTTTTTTTCCATGATTGACATTCAATGGTTCTCTCTTTCTGAAACGAAGTGCATTGTTGTAGAAAAAACACAGATACATTCGACCGAGAGAACCATCCTCATCTATTATCTTTGTTTTTTTGTCTCCATTCTAATAGCTTTTAAGGTTTTCAAGAGCTTATATAGTTTTTTTTATATTTATTCTATCATATATATATATATATATATATATATATATATACACACACACACACACACACATAGGGAGTCACTCTCGCTCCACTCAACCATCTCTAACACCAAGCCAAGCCATGTCGTCTCTCACCGCCCGACCCCTCCACCAGTTGGAGTTGAATACGCTATCCCATGTCCCGGACACTTATGCATGGTCCGCCCTGAACGACCTTCCTTACGGAGACGACGTCGTCCCCGTCGTCGACCTCGCGAGCCCCGACGCCGTCGGTCTCATCGGCCGGGCATGCGAGGAGTGGGGCGCGTTCCAGATCACCGGGCACGGCATCTCACTCCATCTGCTCGACCGCGTCGAGGCACAGACGCGCCTCCTCTTCTCCCTCCCCACCGCCCAGAAGCTCAAGGCCGCTCGCGGCCCCGGTAGCCTCAGCGGCTACGGCCTCGCCAACACCTCCTCCTTCTACTCCAATATCTTCTGGTCCGAGGGCTTCACCATCATAGGATCTCCCTACGACGACGCCCGCAAGCTCTGGCCCGAAGACTACGAAGAGTACTGGTACGTCCATCCCCGACGCGTGCGTGCGTGCCTGCGTGCATGCATGCAGGCTTTCTAATTCATACGCGGATGGCTGATCACATCGTGCTGTTTCATGCAGTTGCGTGATGGAAGAATATAACAGGCTGATAAAGGATCTGAGCGGGAGGCTGCTGCGGTCGATGATGCTTTCGTTGGGCCTCCACGAGGAAGACATGGACTGGGCCGGCCTGCTTAGCAAGGCCGATCCTGTGCTCCAGCTAAACTACTACCCGGTCTGCCCCGAGCCAGGCAGGGCCATCGGCATCGCCCACCACACCGACTCCAGCTTCATCACTATCCTCTACCAGAGCAGCGGCGAGAGCGGGCTTCAGCTCGTGCACCGGGAAGACGCAGCGGGCCCCGCTCGGTGGGTGACGGTGCCGCCGCGTCGTGGAGCCCTCGTCGTGAACGTCGGAGATCTGTGTGAGATCGTATTCAACGGCCGGATCCGAAGCGTGATGCACCGGGCCATCGTCAACCGTACCCAGACTCGCGTCTCGGTGGCGTACTTTTGTGGGCCTCCGCGCCAGTTCAACGTTGCGCCCATCGAGAAGCTGGTTGGCCCAAACGAGCGCCCGGCATATCGAGCCATGTCGTGGCCCGAGTTCCTGAGCTTGAAGAGGAAACTCTACAACAAGACGCTGGAATACTTGAGATCGCCGGAGGAGGAAGCGGAGGATCACAAGAACACTTCCGAGATAGTCAATCAGAAGTAATCAGGGATGAAAGGAGAAGCAAAGGTGGCAGTTTGGTCTTGTGAACGAGGGTTTTTTCGTGTCAAGTCCTCAGGTGTTCCCCAGAAAGCGTGCAAATAAAGCTAATCCTTGTCGTACAAGATATAAACTATGAAGACGTGTTTGGATCCATACCAATTTGAAATGAAAATAAAAGGCAAACGTGACAGGGGCAGCGATATGTCTGCATTGTCCCGTCCCTGCAGAAATCAGACAAACATTTCTGAAACGAAAAAAAAGAGAAGAAAAATAATAACAGAGAGACACTGGAATTATTAGTCAATAAGCCAAACGAGTAGTGGAAAGAAAGTAGAGGAGAACCCGAAAAAAAAAAACCATGAATCGTACCATTCCCGGCCTCGGAGATGCTTCCTTATTAGATCCAACTGGTACCGTTTTGGCACTAGATTAGGGACAAAAAAAAAAACCATGAATCGTACCATTCCCGGCCTCGGAGATGCTTCCTTATTAGATCCAACTGGTACCGTTTTGATCACGGAGAAGGGACGTAACTCGGGCGATCCACTGCGACGGTCTTGTGACTGACATGGTGATACATACAAGGACGGCCATGATCACCAAGTGGGTCGCATGTCGAAGGCGACGGCACGGCCGCGGTTGGTGCGCAGGACTAGTTTGTCCTCGAGTCGCGTGACAGTCGCTGCTGCATGCAGCCAATTAAGTCGAATTGGTGTCTCTTTCTTCTCCGGACATGCAACCAGTGCACCGCTCGTATCCATGTCTCCTCCATCTCTCCTGTCCTCCAAAGGCCATATACGATCGTGAAGCTTCGTCTACCCTATGGGCGTCGAATCGCCCTTCTCTCTCAAGACGACAATGGGTGCCCAGAAATCACCAACCAGTCCGCCAACGACCACCACGGGGTCCCAACCATCAGTTCGGATCATGTTGATTAGCCCTACATGACACGGTGATGAGCTTACCGTCCCAGATGTCATCGTCGTCGTCTCCTCGATCGGGCAATTTATGGTCCCTTCCTGCGCTCCTGCATCACGTTAAGAGATGCGATGCATCGAATCGACAAGAACATTTCTTGGCCTCTCGTGTTCAGATCACACGCGATACGAGCAGGCGTCATCTTAACCAATAGCCCCCTCTCCTCTCACGAGAACATCGCAACCTTACCGCTCCCGTCTTCTTTCCATCCATCCCCTCGTGTGACTCCAAGCCTTTCGAATCGTAATCCTCCGATTGGCTCTGCGGTCACAACATGGATAGACGTTAGATGCACAGCGGTCAGCTGCACCGCAGGCTACGGGGAGACAGATAATAAAGAAAATGAAATCGAACCAAATCGTGCAGTGGTCGATGCTGCTTGGTCTCCCAACATATGGACGACCACAATAACTATTTGTCATGCAATCAATCAAAAGTTCATTCAAAGAACATAAGAAGCAACATCATCATACACCTATGCCAAACCCTTGAAAGATCTCTCCAAAGAGAGATTCAAATTATATAGTCCATCGCGTGCCTCCCTCACCACGACCGGAAAGTCCACCTAATCACTGCAATTAGACAATAAATCACATCTCCAGCTCAGTCCTACACCTGGAAAATACATAAATGAACATAATGAAGCATTCAGGCAGGCAACACGAGACAAGTTTCTCTATTGTAGTGACGGGTTTCCTTCAGGTGAAAATGAACTGGATGGGGAATATTCGTAATACACATGTCCGCCGGATGATGCCTCAGGCAATCTATGACTTAATCATGCGACAGGACCACGAAACTCACTCTTATGGTCTCCACAAACACATCAAATGATACTATTGATTTATTGCCGGTTGGTCTGCCTGAAAAACAAATTGCACCTACCTGCAATCAGTTTGGAGGACACCAGAAGCTTTCCTTTAAACAAACCTCAGACAGATTTTGAGACTGGTGCAGTTCCATCTTTATCACATCCAATGAAGCACCGGGATGGGCATTACCACAGAGTCAGAAACATATCCTAGCCCCGGTTAAACGATTTCTGCAAATCTATACGTCAGTAACAGAGAGATCACCTTGATTAGACCATGGGCATGAAGCATTAAATACTGCAGTGCAGAAAGAATGGAGAAAAAAGAAGAATCTAATTGAAAAGGTACCAGAGGGATGCACTTGATGACATGCGATTTTGAACTAACTGGCTGAGCCTTTCATTTTTTGTGCACTCATCCTGTGACACCACATATTTCAGGAAATCTTTATGGTCAGAAACATGGAATCCTGTCTATTTGCAAGTCTAGGATATAAGAAGGCTGCACTAGGCAGAGGAACAACATACCGGAAAGAATTTGCAAGGTTATTACTGAATGTGGTGCTTACCTGGAAAGCCTTTAGAAGCGATGAAAAATGCCGCTGGTCTGCTATAGCTGTTGTGTACTTCTCCCTGAGAAAGTCAGAATGTTTCTTTTCAGCCAGTAGGCTAAGCTGTAACTTTTCCAGTTTCTGAAAGAAAAAAAATTAGTAAAAATGTGTGATTGTGTATGACCTAAAGACTCGGTAACTTCCAGCAAATTCTCCTGACTAAGAACAAGCAAAACTGATTTAAGTAGTACCTGATTGCAAACAGACCTCGAAAAAAGAGAACACTTGATTAATCAGATAATAAAGTGATGTTTCTAAGGCATTATGCTGTATGACAACTCAACGGACACAAGGAGCTCTACCGTTCCAAGAATCCAACCGGCTGAAAAAGCCACTTGAAAATAAACATCTCTTGCCAACTTATGAGTTTTGTAATGACAACTCTTATGCTGAAAATAACATACTATGTATAAGTTTTCAGTTTCATGGCTCGAAGTGTGAAGGTCATCAGTCTGCATGTATATATGTCAGTTGGTTCTCAAATTGGCTCCATCAGCAAAATCGGGATCAACACTAGGGTAAATAGTACATCAGTTTACCCCAAGCATTGCATGGAACCACTTGTCAGGACTGGCATAGCTGGCATGTACAGGCCATGATATTAAGAGAGATAAAACAGGTACCATCATTCTGCTCTCACCTACAACAAAAATTGCAGTGATTTAGATCACCCCAAGTAAGAGACACTAGCACTCTTGATCCTGTGGTATCCTTTTTTATTCTCCAATGCAGCACATGATACTGAGGACTTTTTTCCTTAGAAAAACCACCTAAAAATAGTTTAGCGTAGTTTGAACTATTTGAAAAAAAAAGTTTTGCCCTTTTGTCCATCCACATGTCTCATCAAACTCTAAGCACGAAACAGTGATTTAAAAAGCGCTAGGCGCCAAAAGGTGCTAAGGTCCAAAAACGCCCGAGACGTTCGCCCGAGCGAAACGAGACGCTAAAATATAAAAAATATATAATATAATTAATAAATATAATTATTAAAATAAAATATGATATTAAATTAAAAAAATCTTACAAACTCACAATATCACATTAACAAAAAAATTTCAAAATTCAAAACAATAACAATAATTTCAAATAAATAAAAATTAGCAGTATTAAAATCAAAATAATATATTATTAATCTAATAAATAAAAAAATATTGTTACTAATATACAGTTAACAGTATACTATTAATATACTGTTAACAGTATACTATTGAGTAGATGTGAGAAGAGGTAGCAGCGAGCAACGACAGCGGGAGCGGGAGAGGCGAGCGGCGATAGTGGCAGCGGTAGCAGGAGCGGCGAGCGACGATAGTGGCAGCGGGAGCGGAAGCGGTGAGCAACGACAATGGCAGCGGTAGCAGCGAGCAGCGGGAGAGGAAGCGGGAGCGATGAGCGGTGATAGTGGCAGCGATAGTGGTAGCGGTGAGCAACGGCAGCGACAATGGTGAGTGACAATAGTGGCAGTGGTAGCAGCGAGCAACGACAACGGTAACAGTGAGCAGCGGCAGCGGGAGTAGCGAGCAACGACAGCGACGAGCGACGACAGTGGCAGCGACAGCGGGGGCGGTAGCAACAAGCATGGTTAGGGTTGGGAAGTCGTGAGAGGAAGGCTGGTATTGGTGCTTTAATTGGTTTGATTGAACCAATTAAAGCACCAGAGACCGAACCAGACCTAAAACACTGGTTTGGTCGCCTAGTTTAACCCGGGCGCTCGCTCGAAGCACCCAGCACCTAGGCTCGGGCGAGCGCCCAAGCAGTGCCTCTTTGAAGCACGCTGCCTGGAAATGAAGCGAGGAGCTCGGGCCTTGCCTTGCCTCGCCCGAGCGCCTAGGCGAGCGCCCGAGCGCATATTGAAATCATTGGCACCAAATGCCCCCACCTTTTCACTCTCTTCTTAGACAGTAGGTCTTTGACCAAAAGTTTTCTCCAGCAGTGGAGAGCGTATGAAAGTAACGTCCACTCGCAATCGACTTCAACAACACCAACAATAAAACTATAAAGCGGGGTTTACCATACCGACTTGTACCACTCGGTACAAGCGGTATATACTAGTCCGATGGGGGAGGGGGGACATGGACCGTCCTCTATCGGGTGGTTCCATAACTTGACCCTGTATCGAGCAATACAGGATCTGTATCGAACGGTAACGGTCAAAATCCAACCGTTAGCAACCTATACCGGGCGATAACGGTCAAATTTCGACCATTATCGATTAAGGGCTTAGATCACCCTATTTCAAACAGTCAAATTGATCATTTGAACCATACTCTTTCAATTCATATCACTCTTTAAATCTCTTCAACTCTCTCAAACTCATTCTCACTCATATCTCTCTCTCATTCTCGTATTTTCACTCTCCTAAACTCAACAAAGCTACGATTTATAGATTGGATCAAATTTGGGAAGATTAAGAGGAAGATCTCCCTCAGTCGTAACATGGCGAAAGGAGTCGGACAACATCGAGTCAGATTGCTCGAGGAACTAGAAACACCCAACCATCATAGTCGTCCACCCAGTGTGCAAAGGCAATGGGGAAGGTAGTAGCATCAGTCGCACCGTTGGAAAGAATTGAGTCGGGCGACGAAACACCTTCTCAATCGCACTCAACAGCCTGCTCAATCCAGAGATATGGAAGCGATGTGGACAACAATGCCTTAATAGATGATGGCGGCGACGTCGGAGAGTCGATAGTTCTATCTATACAATTTGAGGGTGGTGCATGGATCGAGAAACAATATTTTACACATGCCACTCAATATTCGGATCATGAAACTCGACGAGATATTGATCAATTTTATACAAAGAAGGGGAAGGGGAAGATAGTGGATGATTTTGAGCAGATGTGACAAAGCCTACACGATGTAAACACAAAGCGAAGCTCATCGTATTCACAGCCAAAGTATCATGGAGAATCTTATGGCCAACAATAATATAGTGATAGTTAGTCATACTTCTCTGAGCAGCAGTACGGTAATCGATTTTATGATACAGAACAACAGATCAGTGGCAAAAGTAGGAAGTTCCGACATTCTCCATGCTTTGCACCAATACATGCTATAATCGTAATTGCCTCAGGAGCCGCCTCGAACATATGTGATTCACGACAATCAGACTACGACCATTACTATATTGATGCACTAATAGCATACAGTGTATCAGTATACTATATCGTGGGATCAATTTTAAGATTGGGTCCGACAAACATATCAAATTGATACACATATACATAGGATTGAGGACCCCAATCCATCGCTCGTGGAGTCCCATCGTTCTTTTTGGTAGTAGAACCAAGTATATTTATTGATCGATTACTTGATTCATTTGAATTTTAAAGTTTAAGTTGTTTAAGAAAAAATCTAACAATCTAAATCATTTATTTGTAGATAATTCAATATTAATGGAAGGACGATTCAAAATATACCACAAAGCTACTCCTCAAAGCTCGAAAAAGATATCTATCACTGTTCTTTCCTAATTTAGATTCTTTTCACTAAAATTATACTAAATTTATATTTATTTCCAACTTAAAAACCCTAATCTATTTTTTTTTATTTTTAAAGAATTTTTAGAGCTATTTTCGATTTTTTTGGGCATAACGTCAGGGCACCTTAGTGTATCGTCGATACACCTTGGTATGTACTGTACCGACCATTTGTCAATACACCGATACAGACCGAAATTACGAACCTTTCCGTAAAGTATCAACTATTTTAGATCAGTTACATAGATCTCTTGCCACCATTGATCAATGAAAAAAGGCATATCCATTAGTTAGAGTATCAAAGTTAAGAGTATCACTTAAAATTATGGTAGATATTCCTTTAATATTTGATCTCATTTCACCCTTTGGTCATATTCTGACCACACCTTTCTAGTAGTTGTTTTCTCAAACAGGATGAACCACCTCAACTAAATGCTTGATTGGTTATCATAAAAGAATAACTTTGAACTTCGTTGTGTGTTTATTTATATTCTTCTCATCAAATTCCTACAATGTAGTTTCTATAGACAAGGAGAATGACACGAAATGGAGTCTGAATATTGAAAAATGGTAGTTATTAGCAAAACTTCTTTTGGAACTGGTACTGCAGTGGGACATCAGTTGGATTCCTTGCTAAGTTTAATAGCATTCCATATTGGTGGCCTATAATTTTCTTTTGTATCTAGACCATTTTTCTCCTTGATCATGATGGAATATTTGTTTAAAGTTAAAATGATCTCAGAGCCATTTTTATGCTAGCTTAACGTTCTGGATTATGTGTAAAAGAATCAATATATGCAATTATTTAGACCCAAAAAGTAGGTGAAGATAGCATAGACAGCACATATATATGTCTATGACCCATGGCCTAATGACTCCAAAATAATGGAGGACTTGAATCAACAGTCAGAGTGAAGATCTGAGCTCTCCAGCTCCAGAATTGGTGTGAAGTCTATGGGTGCATCAGAAGGCCCTTAAGCAAAAGTTTGTTTCATTAATATCTTGCTATTCTACTAAATGACTTCAAAATGCTATCATGTTTTTCTCTTATTATCCTTTCACATACCTTTTCCTCAGTGTTAAATGCTTTAGCATCACTGAAAGAGCTCCTTTTTATTCATTTCCTCCTAACTAGAACAATTATTAATATCTTGCTATTCTACAATAATGACTTCAAAATGCTGTCATATTTCATCCTTCTACATAACTTTATTTCTTGTCAAATGTTCTTAGCATCATTGAAAGAAAATCTATTTTTTCTTGACTTTATTTTGCTAAGCATGGTTCTATTTATTTCTCTACTTTATTTTGCTAAGCATGGTTTTTATTTATTTCTAAATTGGTGGAAGTCGAGCAACCCTTACAATATATATGTGAAACGTAAGCTGCATCTTAATTCCTATTGGTACTGACCAAAGAAGAAATCATGTGTGATTGTTGAGGTAAAAGGCCTTAGTAGATGAGAAGCAACATATTTTTAGTCTCTCATTTTCCCGCCATGGTAAATTATGAGAGAAGATAATTTTCAATGTAAATCAGCAGTGTCCAAGTTAACTTCAGAAATCTTAAAGCCATCACTTTCCACTCAAATGATAAGTTTGGTGGGGCCATCAATACTTCATAAATGTTGTTACCACCTGCTTATAGAACATGTATATCATATCATCTAAGAAGGGAGAGGTAATAATGCTTACTTGTTGAGCTCCCTTCACTATAACCTCCATGGAGTCCACGAGTTTAGAAGAACCAATGCTGCTAGTCAAGGCATCTTGAAGCTAACAAAGTGAAATAAAAAAGCTGAAGATTATTGTTATAGATAAAAAACAATACTAATACTATACAGAAATGTATCATAGAACTCCACAATATATGAACTCATGCAGATATGGTAACATTTTAAAAACAAAAAAAGAGTAATATGGCTAACTGGAAATCAACAAAATAAATCGAGGCTATCTAAACTTTAATGAGTATCTTACACTAACTCCATTACTCATTATCATTTAACATCTTATATACATGTGTGTATATATATACGATGCAAAATCTTTTTTTTAATGTCATTTTACTGTTCACAAGGCATAATAAAATTTGGTATACCATGGGCAAAACACATCACAACCACCGCAAAGAGTCTAGACTATTGATCGTGCTACTTATCCTATATGAGAACTAATAGATTTGGTTCATTAATGAAGATGAAGAATAACTTTTTTAATAGACAAAGTTACCTGCATGATCAATTGATGCACTTGTGTATGTGCCCCAAAAGTTTATTGTACAATATATGTCTAAACTTATAATATTTCAATCACTTTTCTCAGTGTGAACAACAAATTTACTTGTTCTATGATCAATGTTTTGACCTGCGAAATAACAAGTTAGCCAAATTGTAAAATTAGATTTTAAGGCTAAATTGTAAAATTAGATTTTAAGCTCACACATACAAACCTACAAAAATACCTGTCTGTATTCATCTACACAAAAAGATTGGTCCCTTGTAGTCAAATAAAATTTTTGCCGAGAAACTAGTTTGACAAATCAATTCTACAAGAATTTATAGCACAAATAAATTTAATGTAAACCAATTAGTAATTTGACAGATATCCAAAAGACTGACTGATAATAGCATGATTTTAAACTGACCTGAGAATTTATTGAGTTCAACAGGGATGTTTCTTTTAGCATCAGTTCCTTTATCTCCAATAGTGCATTATAAGTATCATAGTATTTAGAAGTTTGTCTATGCTTTTCCTGCAAACAATCACAATCCAAGTCACACTCAGACCATTTAAAGTATCTCATCCAAAAACTTCATCTTTCACAACTCACTGCAAATAATTTCATACCTGAATCTGGGAATAAAGTTCTGAAAATCGCCGTTCATATCTAATGAATTCAAAATAAACAACTGAGTCTTTTAATAACATTCTTAGACACAATTAACAATATTGAAGAAAAAGCAAATTTCTCCATTTACAACTGGACATAATCTTGGTGTGTCTATCCAAAAAACATATGATATTTATAAAAGCAAAAGAATGTACAATTTAGTCTATGTCAAATTTAGACTAATTGTTTTAATCAAGGATTGAAATTTCATACCATACTAATGTACTGAGTTTTGCTTGGTATAGTATGGTACGATGTATTAAGCGGTACGTCTATAAAAAAAAAAATATATATAATTAATATATAAAAATATAAAAATATATTTTTTATATAAAAAATATATAAGTCAATATATAAAAATATAAAAATAATATTAAAAAAATTTAGAAAAGGCGTACGCAGCCTTGACGACGTCGCCTCCTCTTCTCGTCACCTCGTCTACGGTATTCAACGAAGAAAGCGACGAAGACATCGAAGGTCGCAGATGTCTCCGGCCTTCAGCGAAGAACGCAGTGAAGAAGAAGGTCGCAGACGAGGTGATGAAGGAGACAGCCTCATTCGTTGCTCTAGCCACCGCCTCCCTTGATCCCCGCGCCTCCGGATCCTCCTCTTTACGATTCTCCTCGCCGTTACCTCTTGGATTGGGATCGTCGAGAGAGAGCGGCACCAGACCGGGATCAAGAAAGGGCGTGGAAACAAGTTCGCGCCGAGGTTCTCCTTATTCTCCCACTTCTTCAAACGCCCTCTCCTTCTTCCTTCTTTGACGCTTCTCCCTCAGCCTTGCCATAGCTAGGCTGTAGCCAAGCTGATAGCGCCCGGTAACAAACAGTAACAGTCGAAATTTCGATCGTTACCGCCCGAAACAACTCCATATCGTCTGATACGGGCTATATAGAGTGGACCGCTCGATAGCGGGTGGTTTGCATATTGGTTCATGGGCAGACCGACACGAGCGGTACAATTCGAAATTGCAAATCTTGGTTTCAATAACATTTTCAAAATCATGTCTTCAAGTCGTATTAGATGATCTGATCTGGTTAGAGCATTTTTGTTTCTTTCTCATTCTCCTTTGTTTCCCATTCCACCCTACAAAAACTAAGTAATCATTCCATCGTCAATTCCACGAACAAAATGTTTCCAGAAAATTGCTAAAAACCTAAAAAAATATGCTTGTGCCCCTATCTTATATGCAACTTACGCAGATGCTTCTTAGACATTTCTCGGACAGATACTGGATACTTTAAAATATCCTTCTCCTAATCAATTGAATAATGAATTTTCACGTGTAAGCAAACCTAAGGTCTTTTTTCATGATAACTGTTAACTTGATAAGACGGAAAGGTAGAAATCAAGCTAAGAATCATGATCTCATATCATCTTATGAGTATCATATACAATAAATCAACTTAAAAAATGCTTTCTTTGCAGACTCCAATTTTATTTATAAATGCTTACATACTTTCTTGAACAGTATGCTTCCTTTATAGAATGATTTAGTTATGCTTGTCTTCCCTGTTGACTGATCACAGTAAAGACACCCTAAAAGTAAAACAAAATAATATTTGCCACCACATATAAATGTGTATATTACAATATTTTTACCACTGTTTTGTAGCTGTACCATACTTTTTTCTGTAAATATCTGATGTACTATTAGTAGCAAAGTTTTGTGGCTGCTTCAATCACCTAGTCTCAAGTTATCCATGGAAAACAATTGCAGAAATTAGGATCAAAGTTTCTGATTGCACACTTAAGATCTTTAGTTCACTTTTCTATTTGGCTAAAGGCTTTGAGACACATACTTGGAACAGCTGTCCATATCTGTGTCATATATCTGTCAGTATAATACTTGTGGGCCACTTCTTCGAAACATGTAGGACAACTATTAGAAGGGATAACTTCATGCATCCTTCTGTGGAGAAACTTTTATCCTTGAATGTTAATTTTTCTTTCTTTTCATTTTAAACAGGACAGAAAAGTAATAAGATAAATTGTTTTATGTTGTTTGTATCAAACAATAAATTTTAGTAAATGAAACTAAAACTTATTATCTTACCTTAGAAATGAAAAATTCTTGCTATCGTACCTACATTCTTAATGTAACATTAAAACAACCTTCATGATGAACAAGTAGAAGCTAGCTAAGTACTTTATTATTATTTATCAAAATATGTGATGACATATTCATTATTGTAGTTAGAAGATATTTTTGTTGTGTGTGTGTGTGTGTGTGTGTGTGTGTATATATATATATATATAAGTTACATAATCACTACCATATATTATCCTAACTTTCTGTTTAAGGTTTCATGTATCAATAATATAGATATCCTGTATCAGTATCCTTTAGCCGATAAAAGTAATGTACCAAATCAAGCTTGGACCCAATAGGAGTGTTAATTTCCCTTCAGATATCTATCAAATTTATACTTCATAATAGCGAGCAAGAACATCACATTATATCTGTCACCAATTTAATAACATTACTACTGTCATTTGAAATTGACAGGAAAAATGAATAGATAATTATGAGGAAACAACATATAGTACTAGTCTACAGAATAAAGAAACATACTGAATCAGCTCGACTTGTGTGGGCACGTCACCAATCTTTCGTTTTAGTGACAAAATTGCCCTTAATTTAGCAGCAAATTCCTAAACATATCACATACAAAGAGTATCAACATTCTTCTCGACAAAACCAAGTATAACATATAACGTAGAGATCCACCAAAATAAAAGTAGTTTTATCTTTTATGGAACATGGAAAAAAAGATTTCAACATCTTTTTAATGTCTCTAGACTGTCTTCAGCTTTTGAACTATGCTGATACCAACTATAAACTCAAGAAAGTATGTGAGGTACAATAAGTGCTAAATAAGTTAAAGGTATGACTCAAATTATCGCATGGATAACTTGACCAAATATTCCATTTCAAGAAAGAACAACATTGATAAATTGAGCATACCCTTTTAGCTGAAGTAAGTTTCTCCATTGATTGGCTCAGTGCTTCATCAAATTCAGCAAACTCCAGTTGTCCTCCATAGGTAAATGATTCTTCCACATCCGCATGTATTAGTTTACATGAAGACAACAGATCAGATTCTTTCCTTTCAAGATCCTACAGAGTTCATTCACTTTAAAATCAAGTTTGACTTCTCTGTTGTATGTTATGAAACCTTATATGGATCTAAGTCTAGTGGTAACAAATAAATCAATTAATATAAAAATTTACATAAACTCAAAATACACAGGAAATAAATATACACGGATTATACATTCTCAATTAAGTTATTAAAAACTGCAGAATCTTATCAGTGTTGTTTTTATGCCATTCTCCCTGGAGTCAGCATAGGTAGTTGGTTTGATTTCTTCCAATTTAGTACTACTAATACAGAAAATATGATATTCAAGAGAGTGCAAATTTGACCGTCCAAGGATTGTTTAGCGTGTTTAACATAACCACCTAGAGACTAGTATTCACAAGTGTGACGACTCACTCGGGGATGGAACTGGAAGGATGGGTTTTTTGTTCTATGATCATTTTAGTCTCCCTAATTATCAGTTGCAAGGGGTCTGAATCTGAACTAATGACTCTCCTATGCAAGCTGTGAGTAAAGCTAAGAAGCCTAATTAAAGTGAAGAATAGAGGAAACATGAACATATTGTTTGATATAATTATAAATTCGCCACAGACTACAAATAGAAGTGCATAAGCCCATTCATTACCTTGCTGATTTTTACTAGCTGAAGTAAAACAAATTGACTCAAAATAAATTTCAGATTTGCAATCGTAACAGAGGCACTTATTCATATATGCAATGATCATTTAAGTATGTCTTACTACAAATTGATCTTCCACACAGGTTGGTACATGTAGATGATGATGAGAAAGAACATATTTGATATAGAAAGTAACTATTTAGTTTTATTAAAGAGCTTGCCACGAGTTATGAGAATATTATCTGTGTTCCAACTTTCCAATATTCTATCAATGCTTGCTCAAGCTATTACCAATTTCTGCTTTTCCTGACAAACTCCTTTTTGTCCCCTCAATCACTGCTCTATCTAGATAACAACTTCCCTGGAGAAGATTTTTCTTTAGTTCAGTTAGGACTAATGGTTTCCTTGATGCACCCTGAACATATTGTGAACAAAATGTAAGACAATAATGAATATTCATTCTTATCAATTTATAGATCGCATACTACTATAACCATGTCCAAGATAAAATTACCAAAAGATGGAGCTATCTTCCTAAGATTATTCTGAAAAGTCATATACCTTAACTAATTTCAACATTCTGATCATATCCTGGACAGCATCACCCCAGTTTCTTTCATCAATCCTCTGATGCAGCAGCTTTGTTTCATTTAGAACATCTGTCTTTCTCTTGTCCTGGAGAAGTGACATGAAAACAGTAAGAAACCACATATTCAAGCAAGGCACAAAAACAACAAAACATAAATCCATAATGAAGCAAGGCAAACAAAAACTAACTGAAAATTACTAGGACTTTGGGCATTATACATAATGGTTATTAGTAAGCATATCAGATATTTACTAACCAACTCACTCATTTGACAGGACAGCATCTTAATAGAATTTTCCACCTTGCCATGTTCAGTCTGAAGCTGTTGAACATTATTCTTAGACTCTTTAATCTCAAGAAGAAGATAAGCAACCTATTCAGGATATCAATTTAAGAAAAATATAAATCAGGTAAGTGAGCACAAACATATATGCATGCAATAATCAAGTGATGTTTCCATTAATAGCTCGGACCATTTTTGTGAAAGTAACATTATCAGCATAGAGAATGTTAATCAATATAAATACAAAAAATTCTGTCACAACTTTGTCGAGAATCAAAACACAAAATAGTTCAACTGACACCAAGCAAGAATTGCAGAACATATGGTGTGATGCTATTTCAAAATGAGAATTAAGATTGAGGGTCACTTACAAAAATAGAACAAAAGATGTTTGCATCCATGAACAAATAGGAGTAGTATCAGATTCAGAATAAAATAATGAGAAGAAGTTTAAGATTGTTCATATCAAGGTTTGTCATACCGCATCATACTGCCCAGTATGGACGGTATGTACTGGTCCGACAAGGGACTAGTATAGATGGTACATACCGGTTTGTTGGTATGTCCCACCATACCATGTGTTGGTATGTCAGTACATTGGTACGGATTGGTATGTACCATACTGATGGCCGATCGGTATACCAGTACGGACCGATAAGATGAACCATGGTTCAGATACCTCTAAAAGCAACGTATAAATGCAGTGGTCAGATATGTTAATTTAATTTAGACTAATGGTCGGAGGAAAGATAAAGGACAAGTTAAAAGGATGCTGCCAGGAAAATTAAAAGTACTTTGATGTTCCTTAAGATGAACACTGATATTGTCCTCAATAAAGTCCAGGCCTGCAAAGTTACCATGTAACTAATCCAAAATGGTACAAAACTACAACTTGCCAATGTTGTATTTGAAATTCATATAGGAACTAGCTTGTCTTTCTTTACAACCCTGAGATAAAAGAAAAACATGAGTCAACCAATAAACATAAACTGCCTCCAACAGCTGGTGCTAGTGCATCATATTCCATGTGAATGGACCTGAGATAAAAGAAATAACAGATGAATCAACAAACAAATAACAACTGCCTACAACAGCTGATGCTAGCGCATCATCTTCTGTGTGATTGGACTCAAAACTATTCTAAACAAAGAAGGGCCTAATGTAGTATGAAAAAAGAACCTTTAGAATTCATCATCTGGTTCTTATCTAAGATACACTGTGCCCTCTTTTGTTCTTGATACTTATAGTCAAAACGACTCAGTTTGAAACTTCAGACCACCCTGATCTATGAAGAAAGGGCTAAGATTTCTTATCAAGGAATTGTTTGAAACTTCAGACATACCACTCTGATCTATAAGGCTACAATTTCTTATGGAGGAATTGTTTTTCATTAAATAGGTTGGAGATTGATCTCCACTTGTAATGTTTCTGGCTTTGCAATAGTTGCAAAGATGCAGTCCAGATAAATGTTTGTCCTTGACAAAAGGGTGAATCCAGTGCATGAGACTCCCGCCAGTGCATGGTTTAGAGAGGGTCAATGTATGCAGCCTTATCTCTATATTTAAAGAACTGTTTCTGAAACATGAACCTTAATCTCTCATGTTATTAAGAAGAAACCTTATCATTTTACCGAGGTCCACCCACTACTTTCTTCGATCCTCAAATATAGCAATGTAAAAGGAAAACAGGATATTTAGTTTATGACTAGGTCTATTTGCACTTGGTAATACCTTATTGAACAGTTTGCATGCCATTAATATAAGCCCCTTAACTTGAGAAAAAATATATAGTTTTGCTTTTAATCCCCATGGTGGAACATTTTAATAAATCAACTTTAACTCGTCTCAGCATTACTATATTACTTAACTAGCCATCAGAAATACACCCTTGGTTTTATGATAACCATAGGCAAGAAGTAGATGATTTTTCTGATACCACAACCAGAAACAGTATGATGTCATAAAATTGCAAGATGCTAAAAGTTAAAATGCTTGAGTGATGATTATAAAACACCAAAGTAATCAAAATTGCAGCATTCATACATCTGTAAATGAAAACAGACAGTTATATAATATAGTATTTAGTTCAATAAAAAAATCAAACACTAATGTATTCTAGGAAGAAAAATGCAAATATCTTAGATGAGCACCTTCTTTTGCAACTGATTTTCTTCCTCGAGATTTAGAGGAAGAAGCTTATCAGCTAATTCGGATGGCGACTCAACAACCAATTTGTCCATATACTGCTGGATAGTATGCTTTGTCACTGTTTATCCAATTCCAGAAACCTAAGAGGGAAAAAAGGTACAGAAGGAAAATAATAAATGAAAATTGACTAAATTATAAATGACTGAAGAGAGTGTAAACTTCCTAAATATAACTAAAAGCTTATGGAACTTTAAAAAAAAAAGACAAAAAACAAAAGACAACTCCATTGTCAATGTCTAGAAGCACTTCAATAATCTTGCTTGAACGTCTGATGACATCAAGAATGGTTTACTGGTCAAATGTTACGACGATATGTCATCAAGAATGGGCTAGCTACAACCAGTTTCCATATTATGTATCCTTACTATACATCTTTGGTCATCCTGTCTAATCTAGTTGAAATTCATGCTTTCAAGAAGTTTAACCAATTATAGGGATGCCATCTCTATAAATTATAACCTACAAGAACCAACTCAAAATAGGCATGGTGGAGTGGTCAGTGCAAGAAGGCAACTGTCACCAAAAGCCAGAGGCTTCATTCAAAATCACGCCATTACATCACCCAATGATACATAGAGATTTAACAATTTTGTTAGACATAAAATAAAAGACAATTATACGTTGCTATTTATTACATGATTGGAAGTGGACAGTTTTCGTTGCTTTGAACGCACCAGATCTTCAAGAGTCAAATCAAGCTCACAACCGACGCATGCAAAGCAAGGCACCTGAATCGAAGTCTAAGTGCGGCGAAGAAAGCATATAGGAGTCGCAGGGCGTTCATTTGAATAAATCGAAACACTGGATGATCATGATATATACAAAAGACCGAAGTCCCTGATAAATGGAGGAACGGGTATCATATCTTCTGTGGCCATTACTGGATTTGCCTATTGCAAGATGTTGAGACAATAACTTCAAATTTTGGAATCTGTTCATCAGAAACCCTAAACTGGAGTATAAAATAAGAATTGAAAGCCAGATTCATCTGACGAACCGCTCGATCGGTATTCTAAAGGATATACAAGCACCGATCGATTGGTAATGACCTACTTGCATCGTTCGATTCTGTGGTCTAAGTGAAATTTGCTAAAGAAAGATGGTTACAATCGAGGAAAAGAACAGGCAGCAGCAGCAGAGAAGATGAGGGAGGCAGAGACCCCAAGAAACTTACTGAAAAGCGACGATTTAGGAGAAACGCAAGCCCTCGCGGAGAGAAACGGACAGGCCCTATCCTGTACTGCCAACGAGTAACGGTAGCCGTAAGCATTGGCCTGAAATGATACCGCCATGGGCGAGGGGTTCCGTTACGACGACGACTCGCGAGGGATTCAAGCCAAACCCGCCCGCCCAATTTGGCACGAACCAGAGCCAACTCGATTAAGTATGACCAGTCAAGTGTATGCACCGCGCCGGCACAGTGACTTGCTTGCAAGTCGAGTTGGCTTCGGATCAGAGGGACCTCATCGCATCATGCCTGGCCTGAGCCTTGTAGTGGCATTGGATGAGATGATGGATCTCGCATTAATGGACTCGCGTGTCGCTCTGATGAGCTCACGAGAGGTATAACTCAAGCTTCAATCCAAACATCCTAGTCTCTGAGGTTGAAATCCAAAGAACCTAGTCGATGCACCGTGCCTTCTCCCTCGTCCAAAAGCTCCCTTTCCTTTGTGCTACAACCATCTCTCAGGTTCTCAACATCGTCGACATCCGACGCCCCATGGCATCGTCAACGTTGGCACCACCATTCTCGTGATATTGCCTCCCGGACGCTCGTACGCCGTCCCGCGATCGGATACCACAGCCTCATCATGGCGCCGCGCCCCGCCCAAGCAAAATCTTCTCCCAGCTTATCCTTTTTATCACCGCTCGTGAATTCTCGAGCATCGTGGCCTCCTCCTCCTCCACTTCCTACCTATGTTGCGCAGAGGCTCAATATCCGTAGCAAGGAAGAAAGTCTTACGGAGGGCGTCGTCGAGCCGCATGGTCATCGGATGGTTATCATTTGGGACCTGAGCCGACCAATAACTGCCATTGAATTGGCCTCATTTTTACTGCGTTTAAGATCGGCCCATTACCAGCAAATCAAAGACGTCGGCGACAGCGCTGAGGTCTTGGCGCTTACGGCGTCGAGAAGGGTGCTGGCTGCCGGAGCGAACTGGAACTACTCCCACTTCAACTATCACGCTTAGTGCTTTCGATCCATCCATTCTGCTCCGATGTCACATCTCTGGCCACAGGCTACTGCTTCTTCGCCTCAACTCTCGGGTGAGTCTTCTGTTCTTTCCTTTCAGTGTATGCCGAATATCGACTTTGCCTTTTCTTTCTTCCCCACGCTTCTAAGGTTTACCTCTTTGTTGTTGTTGTTATTGTTATGCTAAAAATCCAAGCTTTGACTGCGTGGGCATCGACACAACAAGTACCTTAGAATATTTTGGTTAATCAATCTTTGTGTGGACTAACCTAGTACAAATTGGTCATTATGTTAATTCATGACAGATATAATTTTGTAGGTCCGTGAAGCTCATCCTGCATCCTGACATGTTTATAGAGTTACATTGTTAGCCATTGGCTTTCACTTATTGCTTCAGAGATTTATGATTGTGAGTCACCTGAACGGACCATCTTAAGGAGTTGGTAGTAAAACTATCATCTCATTAGTAATTATCGTTTTCTATGCAACTTCCCTTTCTCTTTTCCATTTAATCTTTCTTTCAGTTTGTATAGAAGTTAGCAATTTTGCTCTAGGATTTAGGTTCTTAAGGCATGTTCTAAATTGATCATATTTCCTTGAGACAATGAAGACATGTTATGACTCCGATTAGTAGGAAACAACAGAATCTGAAATTTTGTTCATAAGAAAAGTTACAAGATTAGGACTTAGCTGCTCCTTCACAGACCAAGTAGCCTAGCACAAGATATCTAATGGACAAAGAAAGGGAACATATAGAAAGAATAATGGCCCTGTGCACTACTATACAGAAGACGTGCATACAAATTATTTAATATCGATCTCATAATATAGACATATTTTCTCATCTTCTTTGGAAGTTGAATACCCTGATTGAAAAGGCAAAGACAAAAGCAAATAACACAGTGAACCCGACCACTGCAACAGCTACAACACCCAAGAAGTCATGCCGGAACCCAAAGAATCTCCTGATGAAGTCCTGCACGGTCTCATCGTTGTCCATCTTATATGTGTAGTCACCAAACTGAGAAGCAACCAGTCCGTACAATGTCCACGCCACCGGGCAAGCCCAAGAATACCATCTCCACCACACAGGAATTTTCTGTAACAAGCAAACGACAGTTTTAGCACCTCAGTTCTTGAGAGGACATTTAGCCAACCGATTTTGATAGCATAGAGTTCAGTATAACTTACGGGTCGAGGAACCAGAAAACCAGCAAATATGTTCCAGATTGCATAGAATGCTGTTGAGACTATGGCCGCAATGTCACTGTTTGGTGTCATGGCAACTGCCATCATCCCATAGTATGTGAAGTACATGAAAGTGAAGAACATGAAGAAAAGATACCAAAAGAACTTTTCTACTGTCCAGTCGAAACCAATCAGGCTGTAGACTATGAGTCCATAGATTACAGTCTGTAGGAAGATGTGTGGAATCTCAATCAGAACCTGCATGGATTGGATTAAGGTTAAAAGTGAACCTAGGAAGGCATGTTGGAGTTCATTTAAGCAGAACCATACCTGTGAAAATGCATAAGGAAGAGCAGAATACATTCCGGCAGCCTTTTCTCTGTAGAAGACAGTTCGCTCTACATCAACAATTGGTTGCACGGTTTGGCCATTCTGTATTCCAATGAAGAGAACTGCAGCATACATGGAGCCCAAGGAGTTGAATAGGTCCTGGCTTGTTGTCCTGCACGATTTTTAGCCATCAAGAAGGGCTCTTGTATTGTTAAATCCAACAACATAAATATAAATCTATGTAGGATTCTACACCTAAACTTGTGCTGATGACTTACACTTTTTTTCCGAGTCTCCAAAAGATTGTTCCAAATATGAATGCAATGACGGTGGTAAAGAAAATTCTCGTGGCAGTATAAGATGGATTTCGCCAGTATGACTTGTGCTGCTTCCACAAGCAAGCCATGCACTGTGTGAGGAAAGATTGCGAGTACTTGGTGGGGAAGAATAGGTCTTTTGAACCAGGAGGAGGTGCACTAAGTTCACTGATCAAAGTTTTGTTTCTCCTGCAGCAAGTTGGACCAGGGAGTAAGCACTACAAGTATCACAGCATGACAGTGCTAAATAATAATTACTTTTTGCTTCAGTTTAGGTATGTAGGTTAGGTCTACCTGTACAAGTCAGAGTTTCTGTATATTTCAGCAAAATCAACATCTAAAATTTCCTCCTGTGCCAGGGTGGTGACCTCCAACATCCATGTTGCAGGATTATAACCATCTCTTATTTTTCTTACTCCCTCGATTCCCTAGATAAGATAAAACAACATTGCCATGACTGTTGATGATGCAGAAGATCATAAAGCAGCTGCTTTGTTCACTATGGTTAGATTCAGCAGGTCTCACCTCAAAGTACTTGATTAGATGACATGAGTTACGTCCTAAGGGACCAACATATATCTCTTCTCCTCCTCTTTTCATCAAGAAGAGCTGCAATTTTATGAAAAAGAGATGTCAACTTTCACACACAAACATATGGAGAACTTAGACTGAAATGCAGTTGATTTCAGTTATATTGCACCTCATCAAAAGCTTCAAAAATATCAATGCTAGGCTGGTGAATGGTGCACACGACTGTCCTTCCTGTATCCACAGTATTCCTCACTGTTCTCATCACAATGGCTGCTGCCCTTGCATCTAGCCCAGAAGTTGGCTCATCCATAAATATGATAGAAGGATTGGCAACAAGCTCAACGGCAATTGTAAGCCTCTTGCGTTGTTCAGTCGATAGGCCATTAACACCAGGCAGTCCAACCAGTGCGCCCCTCAGTGAGGTCAGCTCTACCAATTCCATGACCTCCTCGATGAACATCTGTACCAGAATTTTTTTTTTTTTTACCGAGAATTCAGTGAGGAACAGAAGCAGACAAATGGATTATTGTAAGATAGAGGCACCAACCTTTCTTGTTTCGGAGTCTACTTCAGGAGGCAACCGAAGCCAGGCAGAGTAGAGAAGAGATTCATAGACTGTAACATGCGGAGAGTGAATGTCATTCTGTTCACAGTAGCCTGAGATTCGAGCAAATGTTTCTTGTTTCTTGGGGTAGCCAGATATGCAGATGTTTCCATCAATGTATCCACCAGTTTTTCTGCCAGCCAGCACATCCATGAGGGTTGTTTTTCCTGCTCCGCTTACACCCATCAGTGCTGTAAGAACTCCTGGCCTAAATGCTCCACTAACACCCTTCAGTAGCACTAAACGATCATCTTCGATGCCCTTATCTTTCATTTCCTGTGAGGATAAATATTTAGGTCCGGTTGCGTTTGCATGAATATGTTTACAGAATTTGCATAATTGGAAGAAAATCAACCTGTGGCATGTCAACAGAGTATCTGACATCGTCAAAGGTGATTGAAAGAGGAGCAAAAGGAAGCATCATTCCCTTCCTTTTGTTCTGTGTGGAAATTTCATTTTGTCTGGCTGTTCTACCCTCTCTTCCTGCATTGAGAGATTGATTTTAGAACATTAATTGCCATTCTTGCTTGATGAGCCATTCAATCAATAGTTCATGACTGACCTTTGGTTGTTCCATGCTTCGGAGAGTTAGTTCCTGCGAGCAACGGCTCAACACCTTCACCTGTCCTGTTTGCTTGTTTCTCTCTTAGTGCCTCTTCAGAGATGACTGCCTGACCTTTCCCTAATGCTGGAGACATCAAGTTGGGAATAAGTATGATAAAAATTGTTTTGAGTTGAAGCAAGTTGAATCTGTTTTAGCTTATTAATACTCACGGTCAAGCCAGTCAAGAAAGAAAACAAAGAGGATGTTGAACATGAAGATGTAGCCAAGCAATGCACCCACACCAATCCAGTACCAGTTTGAGTCAACAAATATTCCACGTTTTTTGAGGATTTGGACTCCTAGAGTATCATTGCTTCCTGTTGGAATAACCTGTGCCAAATAGAAAATTTGATTTGAAGGAATTACCTAGACGAGTGATGAAAATTGTTGTTTAATTCATAAGTAACACTGTTTTTATCATGCACAACAAGAATAAAAGAGTTGTAGGATTACTTTTTGCCAGCTATGCCCTAGGAATTCATTCACTGCAATGGCATTTTGAGCATACATCAGAGGAGATGACCAGTAGCCCCAGATCCACCATTTCTTGATATTCTCTGTAAGGAAGGTGAGAAATAATTTAGTAATATTGTTGTCAAATTGAGACTGAGATATTGTATTGTCAAATTAGAATTAATATTTTTATTGTCAGATTGGAACCGAGGTATTGTCGTTGTGCTGATGAGGCTGTCTGGCTTTGGTATGGGAAGTTATATACCTCGAGAAATTAGGAATCCACCGAGAATCAAAAGAACGAGCTGTGCAAAGGAACCAAAAGTATCTGCGACAACCATCTCCCTCCCAACAGCAGCAAGGAGCCGGAAGAGTCCAGATGCCATCTGACTGATCAAGACTAGCAGCAGGTAATGCCGAAAAAACCTGCACGATGATAACGTCTGTGGTTACTTTTCCGATGATATGAGGAGATGCAGCGAAGAAATTCCTGGAGAAAATGTGCAGATTTGTTTCAAGCCCTCTAACCTTTCAATGTTTGGATCGAAACCAATGACATAATATGTCATGCCTATCCAGACCGCACACTCCAGAAAGGATATGGGAATTTTCAGAATCCATGTTGGCAGTGCGTATGCCCATGATGGATAGAAGCGAAGGTCTCTTTGTTTGTAAAATATGGGAAGCTTTGCGATACTCATAGCAAGCTCAGCAAACCCATTGAACAGATGAGTTACTAGCCCGAGAAACATGGCACCTAGGAAGATCACTCCATCCTCCACCGAATTCCGATGCATCTTTGTGCGAAGGAAGACCGTCATTGCAATGGCCCCAAGAATTATAAGCTGATAATGTGCCAAAAAGGATCATGTAAGGCATCATCATATTAGAATTGTCATGTCAAGAGAGCTGTGGTTTACTCACTTGGACAACTTTGAAGATGTAAACAAAGGAATTCCGCTTCATCAGCAACCACTCCCTTGAAATGCAAGCTTTCAACAATTCCATCTTGCTAATCCCGTATGTTGTGGTGGTCAATGCAGCAGGATGATTCCGTCTCCTATCAAATGGAATGCTGAGCTCTTCTCCTAGTTTACTGCCAGCATGGAACGACTGGAAGGCTTCTGCAAACTCATTGACTGAAATATACCTATATGGCTCATCTTTGTTTGCCCAATATTGGTGCTGATCCTTCCTTGATGTAACCTATTCATGCATAGAGATGACAGTGTCGAGTTATGGAAGCATTCACAAACAAAAGAATCCATGCAAGAGACAGGAAAAGGATTTTCATGTGCAATCGCAAAAGATGTTTCATTCATCTTTGACACTTACTTCTTGCAAGAAGTCCGCAGCACCTTTCCTTTCAGGACACTTGAAACCCATTGCTTCGAAGAATTGTAGAACATTCTCTCGTGGACCCTGATAGACAATTTGCCCATCTGAGAGTAGAACAATGTCATCAAACAGCTCATATGTCTCTGGAGCTGGCTGAAGCAATGCAATGAGTGCAGTTCCACCGAGGATATGGACTGATTGACGAAGGGAATTGACAATCTGGTAGGTTGTGGAGCTGTCAAGTCCCGTAGAGATTTCATCCATGAAAAGTGCCTTAGCTGGCCCAACAAGCATCTCACCTGCATAGAACCATGGGATGCTTTCAACAGGTATAGTGACGTGCTTTCTCTTAGTCATGTTTAATTCTTTTAATTATAATTACCTGTCGTAACGCGCTTCTTCTGTCCACCAGATATCCCCCTTATCATTGCGTCTCCTACCATTGTATCGGCACATATTTCCATACCCAAGATCTGCGAAAGAAGAAATTAACAATTGTCATTGTCTTGATGGTAATTTTTTTATTTGCACTTTGCAACAATTTTATCGTATTTTCTCTTGTTTTTCATGGCTGAACTTACCTTCAGAATGTAATCTGTAACCACACTTTCCTGGCCTTCAACAGATATTGCCTGTAGGTGTACCATAAGGGAGAAAGGTTTTAACTATTAGTATAAAACAGTTCTTCTTGTTAGAAAATCCAAAATGATGCCTAGGAAAGAAAAGATTTGATGTTGCAAATTATGTTTCAAAAAAGCTCTGCCAAATGAAACGACGCTGATCTAATTTCTAAACAGATGCAGATTTTTAATTTTATTTTTTTCTGTCACCATTTCAGGATTATCTTCCCATAGTCATAATGCAAAAAGTTAGAGCAGGTTCGTTACCTTCATGTAGACATCTATGTCAGGGTCTGGCTTGATATTTGCTTCCTTTTCTCTTCTCGATAGCTCCGTCAGCATATCTGCATCGCATCGCTTAACTTGTGAATTCTCTGAGCTTTAGATTTATTTTAGCTAAAATTTATTTGTGAAATGATTCCTTCTCGACCTACCATAACGTGTTCCGACTCCTTGGCATCTTGCAGAGAAAGCCAAAGTCTCTCTCACTGTCATTTCCCCAATGTGAAGATCATGCTGCCCGATATAAGCTGAGGTCCTCTGAGGGACGAACTCATCCATGTCATGACCATTGTAAGTCACTCTTCCGGATACCTGACATCGATAGATGCTTTTCTATTTAATACTCGTCCATATCACCATATCCATTTGCAATTTTGTTTCACTTTTATGAGGAAATCAAACCATAAAGCATCAGAAAACATGGTTTTGCTATGTTACCTTGAGGGTTGAGTCGAGCTTTCCTGCTAGGGCTAGCAGTAAAGTGGTTTTCCCAGAGCCTGGGGGCCCTAGAAGCAGTGTCATTCTGCATTGTGGGGACGCAAATCAGAATTCTGTCAAGCTGTAGGAAACCATAAGCCTTTCTTTTTGACCTACCTGCATGGTCTAATGATCCCACTAATGTCATGAAGGATGGATAGGGGTTGCTTTCCGCTTGGAAGGATGTGAAGGTAGCTCAGCACATCCTGGATCACATCAACAATAGAAAACACGGTTTAGTCAAGGTTTTGCCCCCCTCCGAGAGTTGGGAGTCGAATGTTGAGTGTGAATTACCATGATCTTGTTGTAGAAGAAATTGAAAAAGGTGGGAACTCCACGATTGCCGACATAAGCTTCTGCATCGACATTCAGGTGCTCGAACCTGACCTCGATGGTTGGGTTGTCGATTCCGACCCTGCAGGAGATGAGTTGTGTTGAGCTTAGCACACCCAGTAGGCTGATGATAGAGGAGGGGTAGAGTAAAACCAAAGCAGACGGAAGCACACCGTTCCATTCGATTCCTTAGTTTCAGAAGAAACCTCTCGTTGTCCTCCTCGGCGGTCCTCACCAACCTTTCCAACAATTTCTTCCTGTCCTGAATGCCCAGGTCCTGAATGTCCACTTCCTGTCTGCCCCCGGCTTCTCCCGTCGTCATCATCCCTTTCCTCATGCGGTCGTAGGTGGGCAGTTTCTCGAGGGCAGCCCACTTCAAGGCCTCCTCATCGTCTTCTTCTCGACCGGATCTACCGAAGACGTCGGTGGAAGAAGCCCGCCACGACGAAACCGTCCGTCGAATGCTTCCTCGCATGCTCCCTCCGAAGCTTTCGCGGATGCTTCCCCGGACGCTTCCCGATCTGTAGCTGCTATCCATTCTTCGGGCCGCCCGATACCTCACCTGGCAGCTCCTCCTTCGGAGGCCGGAGCTTGATCTCCTTCTTCCTTCTTCTCGGGGGAGAGAATTTGATGAATGCAGATGGGTCGACTTTGGCCGTGGGATGGGGGTTTGTTTATATACTTATGTCGTCGTGATAGCGATTCTGCTCTGAAGCAATGATAAGAGAGGAAGGGTTCGGCCTTTGCTGTGACATGCCTTTGTTGACCGTCGGGGTTCGAATTCTCGAGTGAGTATGGCTTGGTCAACGTGAATCGAGGGAGAAGTGCACCGAATCATTATATTATGCGTGCTGATTGATTATCCAGGAAGAATCAACAAATTTAGTGTCTGTTTACTTTCTGAAATCTGTGATGAGGTTCAAACATGTTTTGGAGTTACGTGCTTTGTCTTGTCTACCAGTATTACGTTGTTTTGGGCTCCGTAGGGAGTACTCCGGGTGGTGGGACCGGTAGCGTGGGAGAGCCGCGACGACTACAACAGGCATTTGTCCTAATCATCCCTTAAGAAACTCATTCTACTCTCTCCATGACTCCAAAGTTGACTTTGTGTTCGAGGCCGGTCGACGTGCCTCCTACTCCGAAACGTAGCTGTCGATGACGGCCATCGAAATCCGATCTGTGACTCGCTTTACCCGCTTCTGCACGTCCGATGTGAGCAATGGGTTTTCTCTCCCTCAAACTCCGGAAGTCAAGTCGCGGGAAGCTTTTGACTTGATCACATCCATCCGATCCAAAACAGACGGCTCTAATTGCGTCCTTCGAACGGACGCGCCGAGACTTGGGTGTCCACGTGGTCACAGTCATCTTGACTTGGTCCGAAGCCGACAAAGTCGGTCTGCGTTGACTCCGTTTAAGTGAAAATAAAGAAAGCACATCTTCCGCCCACCATAATGACTCGTGGAAGCCAGCTAACAAAGCCTGCGTTGACTTCGTTACGAGGGATGGCTAATGACATATTGCTTACTTATTAGGTACTGTACTTTGATCCTATTAACTTAGTATTTAAAAAATTATATTAAAATTTTTATAATTTTAAAAATAAAATAAATAATTATATTTATCCTAATGTCGTTAGTTTTATTGACGAAAAACATAACACACTATGTGTTGGGTCGGTACGAAAGTGATGAACAAAAAGATAATTTTAATATTTCTTTCATTTCAAATGATTTTAACGATAAAAAATTTTCAACATCTTACGTACTAGAAACAGAAATGATTTTAAATTTTTTTATTTATTTATTATTTTTATATCGATATAATATGTGATATCATGTATTATGTTTTTCGTCAATGTAGTTGACAACGTTAAGGTAAATGAGATTATTTGTTTCACTTTTAAAATTATAAAGATTTTAATATAAATTTTTAAAATACAGGAATGAATCATAATACTAATAGGATCCAAATATAAAAAGATAATATATGATCTAACCCTCTAAAAGATGCTAGTTAACAATGGCGTGAAGTCTCCTCCACTATGGCTGGCCTATATCTTGTTGTTGGGAGACATATATACTCCCCATTCAGTGGTTACAAAGTTGATGATACTAACTAGATTGACCGAGGAGTGTGTCGTGTGTTTTAACTACACGATTATGTGTCCACTTTGCCACTTTAATATCTAAATGTTATTCCCAATCATGAGACGGTGTGAAAGGTTTTTCGCCATCCATAACATTAAGAGCTACAAAGCTCGTAAGTAGTCAGATTTGATTATCATATTCAAGTTGAGCACTAATGAAGGCGACGAAGGATAGCCTTACATTCCGTGTGTGAAAAGGATTAGAAGGATAGCATTGTATTCCATGTGAAGAGGTTTAGTAGAGAGAAAGAAAATAAAACAGTTGCATTCGTGATTTCTAATTTGTCTTAGCCATAGTTGGGTTTTCGTTTGGAAAAAAAATAAAAAATAAAACAAGTATATGTACCAAGCTATACTTGTGTTCTAAAAGGAGAGAAACTTATAAAATTCTTTACGAATAGTAAGAAAAGATAAAAGATAAAACCAAAAGAAAAATTAAAAATCAGAATTACATATAATATATTTGTTAAGATTTAAAATATTATCTTTTGAAGGATTTTAATATTTTTATCTTTTATCTTTTAAATAAATTGATTAGATAGAACTTTTGATAAAGAGTCTTTTGATTTAAATTATCATCCTATCTTTATAAATAGATAACATTATAAATCCATTTAAATCTCAAGTGTTCAGGTTTACCAAGCTCAAGTCAAAGAATAGTTCGAGATATTATAATTTTTTAACATTTATACGTATAAATCCATCCAAGTCTCAAGTGTTTAGGGCTTTGTTTTTTTATTTTTGAGAAGTTTAATATCGTTTTTCTTTTTTTTTTTACTTCTGTCTTGGTTTCTTCTTTTTCTAATTGGTTTAATCTTAGACTAGTAATACCTTGATACTACTATTTGATAAAGAGTTGCACTTGCATGTGATATTAGAGTCACGAGGGTGATAATCTATGTTTTAAGATTTCTTTGATGAAAAAGATAATATTTTTCAACTATCAATTATAATAGTTATGTTGATGGGTTTGATATTAAACTTCTCAATTAGTCTAATTATAAGATTTAGAATACTCATTTGAAATAATATCTAGGAAGAACTAGAGGATGTAGTTAGTGGCAATACAATAACAACACCGAATGCTATAGTGATGCCATAAAAAGATGAAGAATATTAAATACAAAAGTTAATTTGTGTCAAAAAGATCTCTCTCATGATCTTTTTGAACACATTATTGGTTACAAATCAACTTCAGATATTTTAATTACTCTTAGTGTATTGCATAACAAAAATAATATAGTTCGGCTTTAATATTTGAAGAATGATTTGACAAATATTATCCAAAACAATCTCTCAATATTTTAGTATTTTTTAAGATTAAAAATTTATGTTTAGAGATATCATACAAATGAGCTTATTCTAGTGTACAAATGAAACGTTATATTATTTATAGTCTTTAAAAAGAATATATTCCTTATATTAGGTTTATTAAAGATGAGTTTAATAATCTTTCTTAGTAGAGTTGAAAAATCTTTTTCCTTCTTAAGAATTCTTAGCTTGCCAAATGGTGAAAGTTTAGATAAAAATATCCTCTTTACAAATATAAAAAATAATAATGATAAAGATAAAGAGGAAAAAGATGATAATAATAGTAAGCTAGAGTCTTCTTCAAACAATGATATAAATCGAAAGAAGATAAAGTGTTATCGATGTGACTATTGAATCTCGGATTTTGATGATGAAACTAATTGATAAGTGATTATGTTTTAATATATGTTTTGAGTGACGTATGATGCTTCGATCAGGATGAGACAATTAAAGCAGGAAAAATCATGTTGTGCTGGAGGAAAACATGTCAGAAGATTGGACGTCGAGCCGGAGGATCGGTCGACGTATCGATATAAGGCTTCCGGCATCGGGCCAAGAAGAGCGGATATTGTGCCAAGGATATCGGAGTTGCGGAGTCAACTGGTCGATTGGGCAATAGGCCACAGAGAGGATAATGCGCCGAAGAATTGGACGAAGCGTTGAGGGACCAATGACATGCCGGACAATATGATTAATGCTTAGTATTAATTGTCTAGATCGAAGTGCGTTTTTACATGTGCAGGATTAACTACGATAGCAAGGCATAAAGCAAAATGAAGTCCCGGAGTCAAGGACGCGATTTCGTTGGGAGTTCGAGAGTTCGCTGGAAGTCCAAACATTCATCGGAAGCTCTGCCGAGAAGTCTAGGAGCTTGCCAAAGAAGCTCATCGGAACTCGCCAAGAAGATCGCCGTGAAGTCCAGGAGCTTGCCGGGAGTCCACCGGAACATTGCCGAGAGATCGTCGGAAGTTCGCCGGAAGATCGCCGGAAGAAACCAAGACATAGGGACTTGTTTAGCTTAGCAAATATCTTAGGAATCGTAGTTAGCATGTAATTGGGTTTGGATTTGGGCCAACTCAATTAGGGGCCAGTTGAGCCCATGTAAGGACTGTGTTGGGCCCAATAAGAGGCCCAAACAATGCCCCAAGAAGTGGCATCGTCATGGCATAGTCTTCGAGACTGTGTCAAGCGATGGTATCGCTAGTTTGGGCGATCATACCGCCCCTGGCAGGGTGTCAGGCGGTGGTACCGCCTAGCATAATGTCAGTGTCAGATTGACACAGGCGGTGGTGCCGCCTGTACCTAGGAAACCCAGGATGAGATGTTTTTAGGCTCCAAGTTTGAATCAAATTGAAGCCTATAAATACCATTCTCATCCCTGATTAACAAACACAAGCATAAATTATTCAAAAGTGAGAAAATGCTGCTGTTATCTCTTTAGAAATTCCCTCCTCCATTCTAAGTTTAGAATTCTGTAAGAGAGGAGTGAGTGCTTGTAAGGGTTGTCTCCTAAACCCATGAAAATGATAAGAGACATAAATTATTCAAAAGTGAGAAAATGCTGCTGTTATCTCTTTAGAAATTCCCTCCTCCATTCTAAGTTTAGAATTCTGTAAGAGAGGAGTGAGTGCTTGTAAGGGTTGTCTCCTAAACCCATGAAAATGATAAGAGAGGTGTAAGAAGGAGGTTAATCTTTGCCTATTAAAGGACGATCGATAGTGGATACCGGTGGCCTCGATAGAAGAGGAATCGGAGGAGTGGATGTAGGTCACGACGACTGAACCACTATAAATTGGTTTGCATTTTTGTTTTGCTATTTATCTTAACTGCAAACTGCCTTCCTTGCTTTACATCAACTACACTTCCATATGTTTTCAATTTAAAGATCTTTTCGAAACTATTTTCGTCGAAATCAGATTTTATCGTATAAAGGTTTTTTGAACCGACGTAATTTTTACCGCTGCACTAATTCACCCCCTTGCTTAGTGCTGACCCCGTGTTAGGATCAAGAGCGCACTAAGAGGGGGGGGGG